>JABSTQ010008230.1:0-27096 GCA_013358835.2 Ixodes persulcatus | reverse complement strand
CGCGATTGGTCCACGGAATCGTGACGTCATGAAAACGATTGGCTGGCGTTTCTCGGCGTAGGAATACAGTTTCCTCTGAGAGGCATTTCCGGTTTTTTCTTAGCTTGCAATCAACTATAACACAAGTGTGAACGCGCAGGCACGCGCAACCAAAGCGCGGCGGAAGCCAGCGAGCTCGCGCCGAGAGCGGAGCTTCTAGGAAGTGTAGTACCTAATTCACAGTACATTCTATTGGCGACGTGCGCGATCGAAAGCGTCGCTGTGGTCGGCCTTCCTCGATTGGCCGAATGCTGACTATGACGTCAGCAAAGGTTTTCTCATCGACGGAAATAAGAGGAATGAAAGAACTTCAATTTCGACGGTGTTGGTAGTGTTGCTTTAAGAGCGCAATGATTTCAAGATTCCACCATGCTCCTTACAAACACTATCGAACTTGTTGTTCGCAAGGTAATGACGTCACGAAAGGTAACCATACGAGGGCGCCACTAAACATCTCGCCGCTAATAGCACAAACCAAGGCCTACGCACTCCGCACACTTGTACGTTCGAACTCGCCCCAGCAGCCGCGCGCGCGTTGGCTTCCGTCCCGTGACGTCGCCTCCTTCTCACCTTTGTCCTTCTCTGCTCTCCACCTGTCTACATGGCGCGCTTCTCTTTCCACTGCTTTGTCCACAGACAGACGCTGTCAGCTTTTCTCTGCCATGTAGGTACTTATGCGAACGTATTATTAAAGGGAAGCTGCAACACTTCTTTAAAAAAAAAACGAGTTTGAGGTGAATTTCCTAGTAAAAGAATATTACATGTACATAAGAAATTTCTTCGTCCAATAAACGCATACGATCAAATAAGATCTTAAAAGAGCATACAAGAACCCATAAAAGAACAATATATGGTTATATAAGAAGTTATAAGAAACTGATGACAAGTTTCTCACAACTTCTTATATAATCCTATCTTGTTCTGATATGGTCCTTGTATGCTCTTATTAGATCTTATTGATCATATGCGTTTATTGAACAAAGCAATTTCTTATATTTACAAGATTTTTGTTGGAGTTCTAGCGCATTTTTAACCCGTGAATCTGAATATCAGGTTTCTTTTCCCCGAGATGTAACTAACGCGAGAAAACACGAAAAACCTCAGACCGGTCGTGACGTCATACTAGAATATCTTGGCGTCGCTCGCTCGTGTGGGCAGCGCGTGTGATCCCAAGATTGCCAGGTATATTCCCCCGCACTGACACCAGTCGTGTCGGCTCCTTTTGACCTTTTTGAAAATATCAGGAGTGCGCGTGCGTAGCTTTGATAGGCGTTGTTGAAGAGAGCGGTGACTCAGAAAACTCCTAGTATGACGTCACGCCCCGGGAAGGAGGGGCTTCAGTAGTACATTGAAAATCAATTTCTGCAGCCTCCGTGCACCAAATCGAAACCTAATCTCGAGATTCGTGATCCTGGGCCCGTTTGCTCGAAGGCAGTGAACAACCATTGTAAAAAGTTAACCGCCTTTTCTATACTAGGTACCTACAAGTACCTGGCCAAATTTCACGAGGGCTGGATGAGTGATGGCTCCCTGTTTTATTATGGGGTGATAGCTGGTGTCACCTACTGTTTGTAGCGAATACAAGTGGCTTTTGTGGAAAAGTTCCTCAAAGGGGGGGGACCCAAGAAGGCGCGCTGCCATGCTTTCGCGACGCAGAGTGGCATACATTTGAGCTTAGGAAACACCTTTTGTTGCTCGTGGTACAGATATTGGGTAAGGTAAAACTAAATTAACCCTTGTTCGGAAAATGTCTAAATGTTTGGCTGTCTGAATTGAAGACAAGCCTTGATGAAATTCCCTTCCAAGTTCGAGAGAGAACGACGAAGTTCAGTCCTAGAAACGATAAGGAAGAAGTGAGTAGGGAAAGGCGGGCGGTACACCGGCAGCATGGTTGACCAGCATATAACACCATAACAAATTGAAAACCGTGTAATTCGGCTCTAGGGGGGATCGGTGGCCGAGTGGTCTAGCGCACACCGGCTCGGAGCACGTGCAGCGAAAGCTCGCGCTGCAGAACCCAGCATCCTGGTTTCCATCCCCACCCATGCCCGTTTCGATCAGGATGAGCATCGTACCGGCGTGCGGTCGTGTATCACTATTGCACTGCGTGGTGCACGTTAAAGACCCCAGGCTAGCGGTTGTACCGCACTGGCTAAATTTCTCATCTACAGCTGAGACAGCAAACTCCCACTGAGGCAGACTAAATTTCGGCTGTATAAACATACACACAACAATTTGCTTTTATTTATTTATTTATTTATTGTACATACCCTCAAGCGCCGAGGCATTGTAGAGGGGAGGGGCAAAGCAAACAAAAATAAAACAAACTGACAAAAAAAAAAGACAATCGGCAAGAAATTCAAACATCAAAAATACACTGCGATTGGCTAAAGCAGTAAGCAATATCTGTAACGAGCAAAATTAACAAAATAAAATGACTCATGTTGGCTCATTCAAACAGAAAAGTAAACAAAGATTGACGAAAGAGAAAATAATCTGGTATAGTTGCGATATCTGCTGGAAGGTGGTTCCAGTCATTTGATGTATGCGGGATAAATGAATAAAAAAAAGTGTTTGTTTGGCAACGTGTTAATCCAACTTTATTCAGATGGTCCAGACGCGAAGAGTAATAGTTAGGCAATGTAAAGAAATGGTCTCGCAGCGACTGATGATGATACACTTTATGAAACAGGCAAAGTCGAAAAAACTTTCTGCGCAATGACAAAGAGGGTAACAACAAACTGGACTTCATTGATGATATGCTAGCTGTTCGATTATAATTAGACAGAATGAAACGAACGGCGTTATTTTGAACTAGTTCGAGAGCGTTATGCAGAAAAGCGTGATTAGGATCCCAAATAGAGGCTGCGTATTCCAATTTTGACCGTACAAGAGTGTTATAAAGAAGAAGTTTTAAGTTAACTGGGGCCGTTCTGAAGTTTCGTCGTAGGTATCCTAACATGCGGTTAGCGTTGGCGATTATTATATCGATATGAGGCTTCCAGGTTAATGTCGACGATATAGTAACACCCAGATAACGGTATGAGTTTACAGATTCAAGTTGAATGTCGGTTAGTGTATATGCTGAAGGGCGTGCGCCTTGCCGGGAAACGCGCATTAGTTTGCATTTGTTAGGGTTTAGTTCCATACGCCATTTTTTGCACCAAAGAGTAATATTATTTAAATCAGATTGCAAAATGCGTTCATCATCATCATCATGAACTTCCCGATAAATTACACAGTCATCTGCGTATAAATGCATGGAGGAAGAAACACAACTTGGTAAATCATTAATGAATATTAGAAAAAGAAGCGGACCTAAAACCGAACCTTGGGGCACGCCCGATACCACATTAGTCAGGGATGAATTAATGCCATTTAGAGTTACATATTGTGAGCGGTTGGTAAGAAAGCATTCCAGCCAGGTTAACAAATTAGGATCTAGGTTTAATGAAGAAAGTTTAAGCATTAGTAACTTATGATTAACCTTGTCGAATGCTTTAGAAAAATCGAGAAAAATACAGTCAGCCTGATGGTTTCTGTCCAGTATAGCATGCAAACAATGGGTGAAGTGAAGCAGCTGCATGCGTTTCACAAGAAAATGAGCGACGGAAACCATGTTGAGCAGGGGCGAAAAATGATTTTGATTCTAGGTAATTAAAAATATGAGAGTACAGTATGTGCTCCATTATTTTACAGGGAATACTTGTTAGTGAAATGGGTCGATAATTTAATGGAGAATGCTTGTTACCGGACTTATGAAGGGGAACCACCTTCGCAGTTTTCCATTCTATTGGGAGCGTTTCACAATCAAGAGATTGCTGGAAAAGTTTAGCCAAAAAAAAGGATGAGTACATTTTAGTTTGTCTTAGAAATTTTGAGTTAATATTATCACTTCCACATGACGATGATACTTTCAAAGAATCAATTAACTTTACAATTCCAGTAGGCTCCATGGAAATTGGAAACATAGGGCTAAACTCACAACGTGGAACGTCATAAAATACATTTCCATCACCTACAGAAAAACTATTTGAAAAAACATCATTAAACACTGTTGGATATTCTGCCGGAGGGATTAACGCCCCAGACTCATCGCTAAGAGATATTAAGCCGTCGTCATTCACATTAACAGTCTTCCAGAACTTTTTGGGGTCAGTTAACAATAGACTCGGTAAAGTGTTCTTAAAAAAAATTTCTTTGACGTCAGACACAGCTTGGGAATATTCGACCTCAGCCGCAAAGTATGCTTCCCACCGATCAATCGTGTTACGTAATTTAGCTAAACGAAAAAGTCGCTGTTTTTTATTGGAAAGACGTTTTAGGGTGTTAGTATACCAAGGTGCATTAGCATCAGATTGAATACGCCTGACGGGTACATGCGCATCAATCAGTTCGTTCACTTTTAAACAAAATAATCTCCAATTTTCCTGCACGCTTCGTTGATCAAATTGTGGCAGATATATGTCCAGATAACTGCACAGTTTTTGGTTAATAAGATCAAAATTGGCTTTATTGTAGTCAGAAATAAGCTTTACTTTTTTAATATTGATTGGGGGAGCAACTTTGAGATCAAAATTTAACAACGAGTGATCACTTAAGCCTGGAAGATACGTAAGGGAAGATAGAAGGTCAGGGTGTGTCGACAAAATTAAATCAAGTGTGTTCGCTGTATCATTGGCATACCTTGTTGGCTTCGTTACCAGCTGTGTCAAATTAAAACACGCACACAGATCTAAAAAATGTTGACTCTGAGTTGAAACAGGTTGAAAGGAAGGTGAGTCAGACCACATGATATCAGGAAAATTAAAATCTCCTAATAAAAAAATAGGAGAACTGGGATACCGACAAACAATAGAATTAATAACATCATGCAAATTATCAATAAATGTCACTGCGCTGTTTGGGGGGCGGTAGCAGACACCCAGTAAAATTCTTGTGTTATTTAGAGTGATACAAGCCCAAACCATTTCTAGATCGGAAGCAACATCTACGCAAAATGAAGGTATGCTTTGTGATACGGCTATGAGTGTGCCACCCCCATGTCTACCATCTCTGTCAAAACGATATACATTATATGTTTTATCTCCTTGGAAAATCTCAGAGCTGCAGACATGTTTACTGAGCCATGTTTCCGTAAGAAAGATTAGGTCTGCGTTTGTTGAGCTTAAAACAGAGTTAAGCTGATCTCGTTTATTCATAACACTTCTTATGTTAGTAAACGTAACTGGAACAGATGGAAAAAAAGTAACATGTTCGCCACTGCTTCTTGCGCGTAGCTATGACGCTTCTGACAATGTCTGCGAATTAGAAGATGTCGCTGCCTGATTTTTACGAGCACGGGTGAAATAGGCCTGTTCATTTGAACGTATACTCGGTCATGGTCGCCTGAAATAGTTTTGGCACCAGCTAGTCTTTCGCGTGTTTGTTCATGTAGCCTGTCACCGGCCCTACTTCTTCTGGACTGGGAAGTGCTAGCAAGATCATTTTGTGCCTCGTTCACGTCATCAATCCCAGAACCCGTAAGCTTACACCTTCGACAATTTTCGTCATCCCACACATACACATCCTGATTAATAATCAACTTATCATACTTAAGATATACTTTATCTTCTGGTTTTCTTTTATCTTTAACTGTTGCCCATAACTGTTTCCGGATGTTCTGAACTTTAAGCGAAAAATCTTCTGATACTGAAATTTTCGTTCCCTTAAATTTTCTTGCGTTTCTCAGTAGCTCCATTTTTTCGTTAAAGTCAAACAAACGCAAAATTACAGGGCGAGTTTTGTTTGGTGTCTTTTTACCCAAACGATGGATACGTTCGAGGCTACTGACCTTAATGCCCAGCTTCTCCTCAAATATTCCTGTCAAGACAAACTCCCGAAGAGAATTTGGCGTTTCCGTTTCACGTTCATTGACCCCATATACAATCAAATTATTCCGTCGACTGCGGTTCTCGAGATCATCAATTTTGCTCATTAGCGTTGCAACCTGATGATTTAGATTGTTCACTGCATGCTCACAGTCATCCACTCTTTCTACTGTACGCGAAAACGACTCCAGCTTTTCTTCTATAGAAGTCAATCTTTTATCTGTTTCCGATATGTGTGAGTCTAATTTTCCTTGAATTGACTTTAGTTCTTTTGAGTTTTCTTTTTGACTTTCAATGATTTGTGCCAGCTGCTCGTCGACAGTTGGACCAGGGTTCAACTCAACATCCCCGCTCAAAAGAATAATAAGAAAACAAAACGAGTCAGAACAACCCGCTATACAATCACACAACACGCCTGGGCAAGGCAGCACAATCAAACATAAACAATCACTTTTCAATTCTTTAGTAGAAAGCTTTCTACTGACCTGGACGAAAAAAGCGAAGAAATTGAGCCGTGGCTGCATCGTTCGGCTGCCGCCTTGCCCACTGACGAAAAAAGCCTGAGGGGCGTTGCTCGCTGGTCCTGTTGATGTCGATGTCGCTTGGGTGTTGCCTCGAAGAGGATAAAGTTCGAGAAACCGAGCGATGCTTTCGTTGTGTACCGCTGAGTCACCATCGTCGAACGTTGTCATCGGTACTGGTTGGTGGCACTTGACACAGCAGGAATCGCACGCGCTGCCGACATCTCCGAAAGAAACCGGGTCGATGCACTTGACGTAGCAGGAATCATCCGCGCTGCCGACATCACCGAACGAAACCGGGTCGATGCACGAGGCAAGAACCTGGACGAAAAAAGCGAAGAAATTGAGCCGTGGCTGCATCGTTCGGCTGCCGCCTTGCCCACTGACGAAAAAAGCCTGAGGAGCGTTGCTCGCTGGTCCTGTTGATGTCGATGTCGCTTGGGTGTTGCCTCGAAGAGGATAAAGTTCGAGAAACCGAGCGATGCTTTCGTTGTGTACCGCTGAGTCACCATCGTCAAACGTTGTCATCGGTACTAGTTGGTGGCACTTGACACAGCAGGAATCGCACGCGCTGCCGACATCTCCGAAAGAAACCGGGTCGATGCACTTGACGTAGCAGGAATCATCCGCGCTGCCGACATCACCGAACGAAACCGGGTCGATGCACGAGGCAAGAACCTGGACGAAAAAAGCGAAGAAATTGAGCCGTGGCTGCATCGTTCGGCTGCCGCCTTGCCCACTGATTTGCTCTAGTAAAAATATATATATTAGTAAATTACCCAAGCATCGAGGAGAGTGCTGGAAGTGCATGCCTACGCACCGCGCGCGCTGGCCTTTCCCTTTAAAAGATTCTAAGTAAATAATAATACCAAAAGACGGTCAGTGTGCAGGCGAGCTGGTGAATAGTATACATCTTAAAACCTGAGACTGTGGTTGGAAAGGTTGAAGGTATTTAGGAGAGGCAACAAGAAAAAGAAGAGGCAAGGTCTCAAACTCAGCTAAAATCTTTATTACGTACGCGTCTTATATACTCCGCTTCCAATGACGTCACCAACGTTGACTCCCAACCGTCACAGTTCAAACCACCAGACCCGAAACCGAGGACAAAGCAACAAGCGGACAACTTTATACAATGGCTTAACCTGACCTTAATCTTCGCTAACATCAATGTACCAGTTACAAAAGGACCGAAGGTTTACGGCACCCTCCACAAAATTTGATAATAACCACATGACAAAAAGTAAACCACCGTTCAGAATCCCTGAGATTATACAAACAAAAGATAAAGAAAACCAGGAAGTCCAAAAAGATAACGACGCCTCGAAAGGATCGTTCAAACCAGGATACTAAGGTTCATTGCTTTGTTCAGCATAGAAGGGCGCTTTTACAACCGCAAAAAACGCTTCGCTTCGTTGCCAACCTGCAAAGACGCCTGGCTGATGCAATTACCCGACGTCTTAATACAAACAGTTTCCTGAACAACACGTTTCATGTCATCTTTCTCTTTACATATTACCTCCGTTTTTGACCAAACAGCCTTACAACCGCGACATTCCTGTAAGTGCCTAGCTAACTCGGAGTTTGAAGCATTGTTCCGGACATTCCTTTTATGTTCAGTGAGCCTATCATTTAAACACCTCGAAGTTTGTCCTACATACTTAAAGCCACACTCTAATGGTATTTCATACACCACTGACCCTTCACACGGAACCGATTTATCGCGGTGCTCCTTCTGGCATTTTTTCTGTCCTGATTCAAAGGGTGTAAGATGGCAAAGCTTAAAATCCGCAGTACACACCGTTTCTATACCAAACTTTTTCGCGCTTGCCTTCAAATTGTGCGAGATGTCGTGGAAGTACGGAATTACTGCTCGTCGGCTGTTTAAGACCTGCTTGTTTTGTTTGCCTGTTAGCTGAATTGTAAGCTGTCGTCTTATAAAAGTGTCTTCATAACCTGCATTCTGTAGTCTTGTCCACTGTCTCTTCAAAGCTTGGCTCAAAAAATGAGTGCATGATTTTGACAACGCGTTCCCAATTAGCGACTTTGCGACTCCCGCTTTTACGTTTTTTGAATGACAACTCTGTTTAGGGAGGATCGGTTTCACCGTTTCCTTGCCATATTCCCAACAAAGCCCGTTGCTCATCTGAATCCGTAAGTCCAAAAATTCTAGTACATCATCTTTCGGTGTCTCTACTGTAAACTGCAACTCCGGGGCCGTTGCTTTTACTAACGCTTCAATAGCTTCCGATAAGCCTTCTTTAAATGTGCACACAATGATGTCGTCTACATACCTTCTGACGAAGCACATCTCTGCGGTTAACTCTCTCGTTTTTTTGGACAGCGCTGCATCTAAGGAGTTGAGGTAAATCTCCGCTAAAATAGGTGCGACTGACGAACCTATACAGACGCCTTCCTTCTGGACATATTTGCGAGCGTTGTACTCAATGACTGTTGATTGTAAATAAAATTCTAGCACCGCGAGGAACCCTTCAATTGACACCCCCGAACCGGACTGAAACCTGACTAGATTTAATTCTAACGCATCTCTCACCGCGCTCATCAATCTTTTTTTCTCCAGTGAGTAATAAAGATCTTTTATATCCATTGAGAACAGTGCGCATTTCCTCCCATGATTAGTGTCCAAAATGTTTACCAGTTCCTCCGAGTTTTTTAGTGAGAGTGAGTCTTCAAGCCTGACGTATTCTAGCCCTTGCTGTAAAAACTTTGAAACAACCTTTTGCCACGTTCCGTTTTCATTTATTACCACTCGAAGGGGCATCTCCACTTTATGGTCTTTTAGAAAAAACTTTAAACATAAGCCCATCCTAGACTGACTCATTATATTCTTTACCACTTCGTCCTTGTTTTCCTCCTTTAAAACCGCACAAACCCCCTTCCTTAGCTTTGCCATGTTACCATCCCATTCGTGGAACAACAACCCTAATGCATTGTCCGCCTTCTTCTGAAAATTCTGCAACGGTAATACACCAAATCTCCCTGATTTGTCCGTTTGAAGCAACTTCAATAATTTTGACTCCAACTCCTTCTTCACCGTGACCACATCTCTAAAATTCCTTTTCTCTTTTGGGTACCCATCGCCCATAACGCTCTCCAGTCTTCCTAAAGTCTGATCAATAAAAGTCGTTCTTTCATCAAAACTTATCACCCGCGCAACCTTTTGAACAGCAGAAAACACATCAACTCTAGATGGTTTGATATTAGGGCAAAACTTCGGTCCTTTAGCTAAAAAACACTCCGTTTTTTCTGACAATTGTACGTTGAACGGATTGACCACCCGTAACTGGGGTTCGGCCTCCTTATCGGTCTGGCGCCAAACTCTCGGACTGATCTCTTGACGCAATTTCATCAACTTTACCGCGTTCAATACATGCGTTCTTTTCACATACCATAGCCGGTGAAACTGGGCTCTCCTGATGTTCTCCCAGTGTTGGAAGTCCCTGTGTAACTTGTAGTCCTCTCCCAAAAGCTGGATCCACAGTCTGTCACACGCTCCTCGTAGTTCTTGTATCCTCCTGGTGGCTCCTTCTCTGTAGGCCCTCAGGATCCTTTTCTTCGATCTCCAGGACATGCCACTCAGTGACAGATGCTTGAACTCCGCCGGGTCGATGTAGTTCTTCCGTAGCGATAAACCAAAGGTGGCAACCTCTGCTTCCAGTTCCGCCAAACGTAGTCTCAACTTGTCCAACACCGCACACGCTTGCAGGACGATCGTAGATGTCCTTTGTCCTTTGTCCTCGGTTTCGGGTCTGGTGGTTTGAACTGTGACGGTTGGGAGTCAACGTTGGTGACGTCATTGGAAGCGGAGTATATAAGACGCGTACGTAATAAAGATTTTAGCTGAGTTTGAGACCTTGCCTCTTCTTTTTCTTGTTGCCTCTCCTAAATACCTTCAACCTTTCCAACCACAGTCTCAGGTTTTAAGATGTATACTATTCACCAGCTCGCCTGCACACTGACCGTCTTTTCGTTAATCGTCCCCGAAGCAGGTTTGATCCCCTTTTCTTATGAATCCGCTGTCCAATCGTCGCCATCTACGATCGTCCTGCAAGCGTGTGCGGTGTTGGACAAGTTGAGACTACGTTTGGCGGAACTGGAAGCAGAGGTTGCCACCTTTGGTTTATCGCTACGGAAGAACTACATCGACCCGGCGGAGTTCAAGCATCTGTCACTGAGTGGCATGTCCTGGAGATCGAAGAAAAGGATCCTGAGGGCCTACAGAGAAGGAGCCACCAGGAGGATACAAGAACTACGAGGAGCGTGTGACAGACTGTGGATCCAGCTTTTGGGAGAGGACTACAAGTTACACAGGGACTTCCAACACTGGGAGAACATCAGGAAAGCCCAGTTTCACCGGCTATGGTATGTGAAAAGAACGCATGTATTGAACGCGGTAAAGTTGATGAAATTGCGTCAAGAGATCAGTCCGAGAGTTTGGCGCCAGACCGATAAGGAGGCCGAACCCCAGTTACGGGTGGTCAATCCGTTCAACGTACAATTGTCAGAAAAAACGGAGTGTTTTTTAGCTAAAGGACCGAAGTTTTGCCCTAATATCAAACCATCTAGAGTTGATGTGTTTTCTGCTGTTCAAAAGGTTGCGCGGGTGATAAGTTTTGATGAAAGAACGACTTTTATTGATCAGACTTTAGGAAGACTGGAGAGCGTTATGGGCGATGGGTACCCAAAAGAGAAAAGGAATTTTAGAGATGTGGTCACGGTGAAGAAGGAGTTGGAGTCAAAATTATTGAAGTTGCTTCAAACGGACAAATCAGGGAGATTTGGTGTATTACCGATGCAGAATTTTCAGAAGAAGGCGGACAATGCATTAGGGTTGTTGTTCCACGAATGGGATGGTAACATGGCAAAGCTAAGGAAGGGGGTTTGTGCGGTTTTAAAGGAGGAAAACAAGGACGAAGTGGTAAAGAATATAATGAGTCAGTCTAGGATGGGCTTATGTTTAAAGTTTTTTCTAAAAGACCATAAAGTGGAGATGCCCCTTCGAGTGGTAATAAATGAAAACGGAACGTGGCAAAAGGTTGTTTCAAAGTTTTTACAGCAAGGGCTAGAATACGTCAGGCTTGAAGACTCACTCTCACTAAAAAACTCGGAGGAACTGGTAAACATTTTGGACACTAATCATGGGAGGAAATGCGCACTGTTCTCAATGGATATAAAAGATCTTTATTACTCACTGGAGAAAAAAAGATTGATGAGCGCGGTGAGAGATGCGTTAGAATTAAATCTAGTCAGGTTTCAGTCCGGTTCGGGGGTGTCAATTGAAGGGTTCCTCGCGGTGCTAGAATTTTATTTACAATCAACAGTCATTGAGTACAACGCTCGCAAATATGTCCAGAAGGAAGGCGTCTGTATAGGTTCGTCAGTCGCACCTATTTTAGCGGAGATTTACCTCAACTCCTTAGATGCAGCGCTGTCCAAAAAAACGAGAGAGTTAACCGCAGAGATGTGCTTCGTCAGAAGGTATGTAGACGACATCATTGTGTGCACATTTAAAGAAGGCTTATCGGAAGCTATTGAAGCGTTAGTAAAAGCAACGGCCCCGGAGTTGCAGTTTACAGTAGAGACACCGAAAGATGATGTACTAGAATTTTTGGACTTACGGATTCAGATGAGCAACGGGCTTTGTTGGGAATATGGCAAGGAAACGGTGAAACCGATCCTCCCTAAACAGAGTTGTCATTCAAAAAACGTAAAAGCGGGAGTCGCAAAGTCGCTAATTGGGAACGCGTTGTCAAAATCATGCACTCATTTTTTGAGCCAAGCTTTGAAGAGACAGTGGACAAGACTACAGAATGCAGGTTATGAAGACACTTTTATAAGACGACAGCTTACAATTCAGCTAACAGGCAAACAAAACAAGCAGGTCTTAAACAGCCGACGAGCAGTAATTCCGTACTTCCACGACATCTCGCACAATTTGAAGGCAAGCGCGAAAAAGTTTGGTATAGAAACGGTGTGTACTGCGGATTTTAAGCTTTGCCATCTTACACCCTTTGAATCAGGACAGAAAAAATGCCAGAAGGAGCACCGCGATAAATCGGTTCCGTGTGAAGGGTCAGTGGTGTATGAAATACCATTAGAGTGTGGCTTTAAGTATGTAGGACAAACTTCGAGGTGTTTAAATGATAGGCTCACTGAACATAAAAGGAATGTCCGGAACAATGCTTCAAACTCCGAGTTAGCTAGGCACTTACAGGAATGTCGCGGTTGTAAGGCTGTTTGGTCAAAAACGGAGGTAATATGCAAAGAGAAAGATGACATGAAACGTGTTGTTCAGGAAACTGTTTGTATTAAGACGTCGGGTAATTGCATCAGCCAGGCGTCTTTGCAGGTTGGCAACGAAGCGAAGCGTTTTTTGCGGTTGTAAAAGCGCCCTTCTATGCTGAACAAAGCAATGAACCTTAGTATCCTGGTTTGAACGATCCTTTCGAGGCGTCGTTATCTTTTTGGACTTCCTGGTTTTCTTTATCTTTTGTTTGTATAATCTCAGGGATTCTGAACGGTGGTTTACTTTTTGTCATGTAGTTATTATCAAATTTTGTGGAGGGTGCCGTAAACCTTCGGTCCTTTTGTAACTGGTACATTGATGTTAGCGAAGATTAAGGTCAGGCATAAGCCATTGTATAAAGTTGTCCGCTTGTTGCTTTGTCCTCGGTTTCGGGTCTGGTGGTTTGAACTGTGACGGTTGGGAGTCAACGTTGGTGACGTCATTGGAAGCGGAGTATATAAGACGCGTACGTAATAAAGATTTTAGCTGAGTTTGAGACCTTGCCTCTTCTTTTTCTTGTTGCCTCTCCTAAATACCTTCAACCTTTCCAACCACAGTCTCAGGTTTTAAGATGTATAATAATACCAATTGCTTTGAAGAACGCGCGTGCGAGGCAAAATTTGTTTTAGGTCTTTGCTCTAGAATAATTACTACTGCAGACGCCAGTACGTGCAGCGCGAACTAGCGAACTAGGGCCGGCCTTAGAGCAGCAAGCGCCCTGAGCAAACTGCGGCCGTGGCGCCCCCCCCCCCCCCCCTAATTTCGCACCCAGCATCACGTTGTTAGTGAACATGCCAGAGTGGAGTGCGAATGGTCATGATTTTGTCGTTGTCGGTTGAGAACCACATCCTAAAAACGAACGGAGCTGCTCTCTATATTCGCAAATCCTTGGATGACTATGGCGTCCCGAATTTCTGGTGTTAACTTAGGCCATTATGCAGGATCAGACAGTTCGTCGCTGGCGGCCTTTATCTCATTCGATGTGTCATGACCATCTTGTTTATTGTCATAGACTACTCTGGCAGTTGTCATAGACTACTCGGCTTCGTTGGGATATTGCTGCGTTTTCTCACTTCCCTTGGTATAGAAATAGAAATAGAAATAAAAAAATAAAAAAGTTTCTCATAACTTCTTACGTTTTAAGTTGACAATATTACCTCTAAATTTCTTAAGAACACTAAACATTACATGTCAATTTTTCTTACAAAAATTTTTGAGCAGTCACTCAACCTTGGTGTCTTACCGGATGATTGGAAAAAACGAAAGGTAGTTCCACTTCACAAGTCAGGTAACAAACATAATCCTCTTAATTACAGACCCATTTCGTTAACCAGTACCCCGTGTAAACTCTTAGAGCACATTATTTATTCTCATTTAGTTAATTTCTTAGATTCAAATTCTTTCTTTTCACCCTCACAACATGGTTTTCGCAAATCTCTCTCTTGTGAGACTCAGCTTTTGTCTTTCACTAATGACCTACTTTCCATTCTTGACCGGGGGTCCCAGGTCGACTGTGTGTTTCTTGATTTCGCCAAAGCTTTTGACAAAGTTTCTCATAAATTCTTACTTTTTAAACTTAATAGACTTAACATTGATCCTAATGTTTTGTCGTGGATTAAATGTTTCCTAACTAATCGTTCTCAGTATGTTTGTGCAATGAAACTAATTCTTCCCTTAGTCCTGTTACCTCTGGTGTTCCACAAGGTTCCGTTTTAAGACCTCTTTTGTTTCTATTTATATAAATGACTTACCAGTGTGTGTATCATCCTCAATAAGCCTATTTGCCGATGACTGTGTAATTTATTGTGAAATAACTAACGATTCTGACGCAACACTAATTCAATGTGACCTGTGTGCTGTATCCGAATGGTGTAACTTATGGAAAATGACTCTTAACACTGACAAATGCAGATCCATGAGGGTTTCCCGTCGGAACAGGTCCCCATCGCCATACTCAATTTCTAACAACCTACTCGAATCTGTGACGTCTTACAAATATCTTGGTGTTCACATTACTTCTAACGTTTCATGGAAATTACATACTGATCATATTATTGCTAACGCTAACTCTATGCTTGGATATCTGAAAAGAAACTTCTCTTTAGCCCCAATATCATTAAAATTGCTTCTGTACAAAACTCTGGTTCGATCAAAATTAGAGTACGCCTCGTCAATCTGGGACCCCGGGCATACAACGCTTGTGGCTAACGTTGAAGCTGTTCAAAATCGTGGAGTGCGTTTAATCTATTCTAACTGTCATCGCACCGCTAGTGTATCATCTATGAAAACCTCATTGTCTCTGCCTCTTCTTTCCTTACGGCGAAAAATAGCTCGTCTATGCCTTTTCTAGAAAATGTATCACTTCAACGCTTCACTAAAAGATAAGTTATACCTTAGCCCCGCATATATCTCTTCACGCATTGATCATCGTTTCAAGGTCGGCATTCCTCACTGTGAGACATCAGCATACAACGACTCCTTCATACCAAGAACGTCTTCTGAGTGGAACCACCTTCAAGCATCTTTAGCAGCTATCCCATCACTTGATTTATTTAAAGAAGCGCTTACTAATCACTTTTGTTAATATTTTTGTCGAATTGATTGTGTTTTAATCACTGCCTTTGACGTTTGCATTTTCTTGAGTGAATTCTTATATGCCCCGCCCCCTCTGTAATGGCCTATGGGCCCTGAGGGTATTGAAATAAATGAATTAAATAAATAAATCTTCGACAGTCGAGCTCTTTTCGTACTCGACTTTTTTACATACATTTTCAGGGAATCTGCGCTCATTGTGAATTCGCCATCTTGTTCAAATTTTCGTTTTCTGTACTGCGCTCCTGATGGTTTCTTTGGAGGAAGTGGCATATTACTAAAATTTTAACCAACAGACTAAATATAAATTTTACACCAGCCATCCTGACCCGTAATGCGTATTGTAACAATATTTAAAAAACAAGCTAGCTGGTGGTGATTCAACGTAATAGAAACCCGAGACTCAGGAACACAAGATTTATCGTCTACAAGAAGCCGAAGACGCTCCTCATGTGAGCTCGGTAGATCCCACAATAGTTTTTAGCAGCTCGAGGCACCTGTGTTTGCAGTACCGTAGGCATAGCAGCAGAATACGTGATACGGACCCCGAAGGTTAAAGTCAACGCAAAAACCAGTGGCCGAACCGATGAAAATTAGCCTAGTTTACAGTCAGCAACACGTGCACTCTGAGCATCAACAATTAGACTCTAGAACCTAGCAGTCGTTAAGTAATAATATGTTCGTGTCACGACAATTGAGTTTAAGCTACTCAGGTGTGCACGCACAGTGATAGGGGTCACGGAGTGATCATTCCACTGGAAATGGAACATATGCACTTCAGGATCTCCGTGCCAATAAGTCGAATGGACTTATGCATTGCCTTACTTTGACAAATGAGACGGTCAGTCTTTCACCAACAGGAAACAGCAATGAAAGAGATCGGCATCAGTGTTGCCAATTTAACAGTTTTCCTGCTGTTTTCCCACTGACATCTTTTTTTTTTTTTGAATACCGCCTGTTGTTACTATTTTTTAGTCAAACAAGTAAAAGAAGAGCACCTTTAACAATATTTTTCTATAATTACATTTAATTTAAAACAATTAAAGAAATGAAAGGCGTTTAAAAGTCATTCTTGCGCAGCATTTTAAATTTAGCGGTTTTTAGCTGTTTTCGGGATTCTTGCGGCGGGCCTATGAATTTTGAGTTGGCAACAGTGATCGCCAATGCGAGTCCGGAGTCGTCGCTGGTCGCTCACACACACAAAAAAAGAAAGAGCTGGGGATCCAGAGTTCTTTACATATATTATTTTCAGACGGCGGCCCTTTCGGCGCCCCTCTATGAACGGCGCCCTGTGCGGCTGCACAGGTCGCCCACCCAACCCTGGCGCGAGCTAACTACACTCGTAAACTTTGTCTCACCTTAGTATGGACTATTGTTAGCGGCGTGTGCTAAAAGCGCGAGCTAGTTGCTTCCAATGAAGCCTCGGCGGCTGCACGAGCGCTGGCGCAGCGAGTGCTTCAGACAAGGCAGTCAAGGCTTGCCGCTCGCGCTAGCACAGCATTTGCGGTTAGTCCATGCTAAGGAGAGACGAAGTGTAGGCAGACTAAAGGCTCATTCACACTGCCCGCTTTTCTTACGTATAAGTCACCGAAACATTCGTGTCTCGAATGTCGCGTGTCATGCTTTCTCCTTAAATTGGTAGCCTCACTTAATATGGAGCACAAAGGTCCCGGTGACTTCAACGTAATACTTCGTAACGTAACTTTACGTAAGAAAATGGGGCAGTGTGAACCAGCCTTAAAGGGGTCATGAAACGATTTTCCTACTTCTTCCTCCTTAGCTTTAATCCTCAACTCAAATGCGAATTGTGAAATCACGTGGTCGTGACATTCCTTCGGCACCGGTGCGATGACTCCTAGGTTCCACCGTGCTTTTTATGCACACCATAGAACTTGTCGTTCCCCAGTGACAATAAGTTCCGTCAGGGCACTCATTGGCCACGAACGCGAATCCAAATATTCGTCGACGGATTGATTGTTGACGAGCGCATACGTCCGAGTGACGCAGTTCTCGTGTCCAATGCGTGAGCTGGGCTCTGCTGACGTCAGTTTGGCGCCGGTGACGCGCTTTTGGAACCGCGGATGTATCATAGTGAAAAGGCGGAGAGATTTCGAAGGCAAGAAGGTACAAAATAGTCCGCTATATTTTCCAATGTTCGTACCGAAAAGCTGGCTTTTGACTTTCTAGCCTCTTTCTTTTGGCCAACTAAACGATATGCGATTAGTAAAGTCCCAATTTAAAATCATTCATCCCAACCCGAAATTCGTTTCATGGCCCCTTTAATACCCAATTCACGCGGCAGCGTAAAGGTAACTTTAGTTCAGGTCCCTATGTTCTGGCTAAGTTGAGTTGACTAAGTTGAGGCGCGACGGCGGCCTCGCGAAGACCACCGTCGCGAAGACCGCTGCTAGGCCTAACGCAATTGTACATATATCAAAATTGCCATCACTTTCATCTTGTATATTATACCATCACATAATCCCCATCACTATACTCCGTTTCACCTTATGATGTACCGCAGCGAAGGCTAGAAGCGCGAGCTCATAGCGTTGGCAACTGCCCTTAGAGCCACTCTATGTGGCAGCGTAGCTGCCAGAGTAGCGCCACGCTTTTCCCTGTTCCGCCTCTCACCGCGATTGGTCACACGCGGTACCATAGCAACGAGACGAGCTGGCACCGTGCCCATAGCAACCGAGTGAC
Source organism: Ixodes persulcatus (assembly GCA_013358835.2). Lineage (NCBI taxonomy): Eukaryota > Metazoa > Arthropoda > Arachnida > Ixodida > Ixodidae > Ixodes > Ixodes persulcatus. The sequence continues at coordinate 9,070 of JABSTQ010008230.1, read as the reverse complement.
TACTCGTCACGTGACCTCGCAAGAGCCGTGATGTCACCGGTAAGATGGCAGCGCCCAGAGCTGGTGGATGCGAGTTTGTTCAGTTCGCGGATTCGTGATGTGCCGCTACCTGCCGACGATTTCGGACTTCTTCGTGCTCTCTGACGCAGGTATAACGTGACGATCTGAAAGAATGAGACTTTATACCTTTCGTGCAAGATCGCTCTGGATATTAGCACCTGTGCGACAGCATCAGTCATATCGCTGTAGCGGTGCTCGGATTTTTGGGTGTGTTCGAGGATCGATAAGACTTTTAGCATGCAATTTTCGCATACTCTTGGCTTTGTTTCAACGTTGGAGTGTCTGAGAATCGTTGCGAAATGTATGCGTCGCATGTTGGGCCTTGGGGAAGTTGGTTCAGCCCCAGGTAACCGCATAATCACAGAAACGTTTAGCGAGGAAGCACCTGCGATCTTTACGTTTTGTACTAGTCAACGATTTTACGATATAGCTCTTAGGATAAAATTTTTCTAGCTTCCTTTGAAAGTTTGAATTTCTGAGAATCGAAAAGAAAGGTATACCTCGCGTTTAGGGCCTAGGAGAAGTTGTTTCAGCCCTGGGTCACCGAACAATCACAGCAACTTCCAGCAAAGAAGCGTCTGCGATCTTTAAACTTTTGTACTAATCGACGATTTTCCGAACTGGCATTTCTGACGACTTTGATATAACGTTCTTTCGTTGCAATAGCTTGCATTTGATCACAGTGTTTTTTTTTCATTGTTTTTTTTTTAAAGTGACAAGCTGGCGTTTGCTCACATGACGTATATAAAATGACCTGCTATATAACAATGCATCAACACATACTATTAAACTTAGATGCTCAGAGCTGTGTTCGTCTTTGTAATTAACAAGTTACAGACATAGTTATTTTTTACGAGTGTAATATTTATTTTTTGTAGCTGGGCCCGTTTTGTGCTCATTAACCTCAGTGTGCTATGATGTTATCCTCATGTGTGTATGGTTATAAATATCGTCTTTGCAATGCCTACAAAGGCCAAAATAACGTCAGCCGGCCCCAGCTCACGCACTGGACACGAAAACTGCGTCCCTCGGACGTATGCGCTCGTCAACAATCAATTCGTCGACGAATATTTGAATTCCCGTTCGAGGCCAGAGAGTGCATTGACGGAACGTATCATCACTTGCGAATGCCAAGTTCTATAGTGTGCTTAAAAAGCTTGGGGTCATCGCACCGGCGCCCTAGCATGTCGCGATTGCGTGATTTCACAGTTCGCTTCTGAGTTGAGGATTACAGCTAATGAAGAAGAAGTTAAAAAATCATTTCATGGCCCCTTTAACACGTATATGCGTGCTACAGCAGATAAAAATATCGACGTTTTGCATGCCGGTAAACTTCCGGACGATCACTAGGCCTGTCGACAAGAACACCTCATATCCGGCGTCCGTCTCTTTTGTTGGCGTTAACAATCTTCTGGAGACCACCATGCTGTCCTCCTTGGTTTAACCCCGTCGACTGTTCATCGCGCAAACGAGGGTGAGACCGTTGTCGACGTCACTCCTCGCCAGTCGTTGAGATAATCTCATTTTTAATGAATGATTGGGTCTTGAAAAAGTATGATGCTAAACATACATTCGCTTACTATGGGGCAGTCGAGCAGCAGTCATCTCCCGAGGCAATAGTCCTGTCGTGGCACGGCGTAATCGAATTTCGTTCTATAGGATCGATGTCCGAGTGTACAAGGACAGTACGAACGTCCCACGAAGCGGCCACCATCCCGGCAGCGCGGAAAACCACTCGCCTTGTCCGTGCACCTACGGTACTTAGCAGCTCTCGTCTCCCGACAGTCCCGGACTGCAAATCGTCTCACTTCACAGAAGAAACAGGCACCGTTCCTCCAGAGGTCCGTGCCGTGCCTCCATGCCAAGAGTCTTTTGCCACTTTTCAATGAACGAATGGAGATATCAGCTGTTGTCGTCCGGCGTCGCTAGCAGCACGGTTACCATAACAACCTCTCAGGCCCAAAATGGAGATCATTATCGGTGCTTTTGACGTCGGGGATCTAGATAATTTTTCGTCGTGCAGGATTGGCCGAATGTTGACTATGACGTCAGCAAAGGTTTTCTCATCGACAGAAGTAAGAGGAATGTGAGAACTCTAATTTTGACGGTGTTGGTAGTGTTGCTTTGAGAGCGCAATGATTTCAAGCCTCCACCATGCTCATTGCAAATACCATCGAGCTTGCTGTCCGCAAGGTAATGACGTCACGAGAGGGAACCTCTGGAGGGAACCATAGGAGGGCGCCACCCGCGCCACCAAAACATCTCGCCGATAATAGAGTGGCTCTAACTGCCCTTAGTGCACGAGAGCTTGTTCCGCCTAGATGTGCTCAGAGCGGGGAGCTCGCGCTAGTAGCCTTTCCTGTGGTACATCATAAGGTGAAATAGGGTATTAGTGGCGAGATGTTTTGGTTGCGCCCTCCTGAGGTTCCCCCTTGTGACGTCATTACCTTGCAAACAACAAGTTCGATGGTGTTTGTTATTAGCATGGTGGAAGCTTGAAATCATTGCGCTCTCAAAGGAACACTGCCAACACCGTCAAAATTAAAGTTCTTTCATTTCTCTTATTTTTGTCGATGATAAATCCCCTTTCCGACGTCATAGTCAGCGTTCGGCCAATCGTGGAAGGCCGACCACAGCGACGCTTTCGGTCGCGCACGGGGCTAATAGACGTGGCACCGCGGGCCTTCATGGTACGGGCTGTTGCCTTTCTGAGGTGCCGCGGCTCTCCTGAGCAAATAAAGATTATTATAATAATAATAATTATTATTATTATTATGATTAGTATTGTCTCTCAGCTGTATATAAGAAATTTCGCCAGTGCATTACAACCGCTAGCCTGGGGTCTTTAACATGCATCACGCAGTAGTGATACACGACCGCACGTCATATACGATGCTCATCCCGATCAAAACGAGCAGGGGTGGGGGATATAACCCAGGATTTCTGGGTTCTGCAGCGCGAGCTTTCGCTCCACGTGCTCCGAGGTAGATGTTCGGTGAAACCGTAGGGACAATGTTTATGCCCGAGTCCCACTAAGTCCCACTAGAGCGACAGACAGAAACGAAAGACAGCGACAAGCCTCTAACCAGAGTCTTTCGCGATTTGACAAGCTTTGTAGAATAAAGGAGGCTATGCTCAAACACGAGCATCATGCACGCGAGGGTATCTTTGGCAGGCTCGAAATCACTCGTGCTTACTTCACGAGCACCGAAGGACTAAACGCCTGCCAAAGGTACCATCGCGAGCATGCTGCATGGGTTGGAGGCTTGTCGCTGTCGTTTGTTTCTGTTTGTCGCTCTAGTGGGACGGGGGCATTAGGGTAAATGTAGGCGTCTCTCATTGAATTCGAAGTTACTCACCGTTTATTCGGTGTACATAGTTTTCATACCGGCTGGGAGGTCGGAAGTTTCGTGACCGGTAGAAGGAAACAACGCCGTCCCCCACAAATTTTGCGTCAATTTAGCACGTGGTGGTCTTTCTGCTCGTAGTTTGAAAAAAATTGGTACGCTGGTTGCACTTAAACAGTGGCGTACCAACTTTTTTTTGAAGGGGGCGGGGGGGGGGGCAAACTAGATCCCCCCCCCCCCCGATGACCGGGGCGCGGTGCCCCCGTTGGGCGCCGCCGTCCAGTGTTTACCCTGCCCAGTGGCGGCTGTTTCAGGGGTTCAGGGGGGGGGGGGGGCAAAATATATGCCTTGCCCCCCCACTCTGGGAACTGGGGTGGGGGCAGCTCTCCCCTTGCCCCCCCCGGTTGGTACGCCCATGCACTTAACGTTTGCGCGTATTATAAAAAAATCGGCAAGTTGCGTTCGTAGTGTGATCATTGCATAAGTCTACCAGAAGATGGCGACATTGTTACGCCCTATGCACGTTTCCACTGTCTAAAACAATCAGTTCATACGCGCTAAATCACAGCCCAGCCAGCGTTCGCTTGCAAAAGTCCCTTTCCGAAATTCAGTGCCAACTGGTGGCTCGTATCACGACAAACTCTATACTTACGACCACTCCATCTGGAAACACTGCAGCACGCACCTCCTGGACTGCTCCTGGAGGTCCTAAAGTCCCTCTATTTAGGAGGGCCGAGTTTCAGGGGTGCGTCGTGGCAGGGTCTGGAACTCGGTATTTTTGTTCGTCTTTTCCGCGCTGCACCAGGTTGTGTTGGCCTCTATGGTGTTGGCGGGGCGCGGTCGCAGCCAAATCATCTGGTGTTGGCTGCGCAAACTAAAAAAAAAGAAGAAAAACTAATTACCGAATTGGACTCCTTCAGTAACGTTTACATAGAGAAAAGCATTTTACAGCGTGAACGCCCTTGAAACCAGAAAGCGCGATCAGCTGGTACGCACCCACCAATAACAGAAGAACCCGACGAGGTAGGAGGACCTAGTTTGTGTGCCGTCTAGTGAGATACGGCTTTTTTTCAACCCCTGTAACTATTACATCAGATAGGAAGGGGGAAATGGAAATACAAAACAGGGTGAGAGAGGAGAAGGCAGCTCCGTGGGCAGAAAGGGCAAGTCTAAGTCGACGCTATATATTGTACCATCGATATAAGCACGAAATTGCGGCAGAGACTAGACTATACGACAACAGCCTGGGCAGCCGGCTCCTCTTTGAGTCACGCGCAGGAGGGTTGCGAACGCAGGTGTATCGCCGTCGCTTCGACCAGACGGTGGAATCTGCAGCATGCCGCGTGTGTAGTCAGGCGGATGAGACAATTGCACACCCTGTGCTGTCGTGCACCGGTCTGTAACCAGTTCAACCGGCGGAGTGTGGAAAGGCAACCCGGGAACTTGCACAGGCTGAGGCACTCGGCTTTGGGTCTGCTTCCAGCTCAGTTGCAGACTCTGCGGGTGGGACTAACGGCAACAACCACGCCGACGCTACACCTATAACCAACGGAGGGTGGTGTGAGCTGGTGGAAACCACGAAGCGAAGATTAGAAACTGGTGGATGCTAGTTCACCAACAGGGATAACCGAATCCCCACTGGCTAGGTCCCAAACTCTACGGGACCGCCCGATTCAAAAGGGAAGAGTCGCAAACCATCATCATCATCATCATCATCATCATCACCATCCCAGGCTTGGGCACAAACCTTGTTTGAGTCCTCCCGAACCAAAGGGAAATAGCCGCATCATTATCATCATCATCATCATCGGCCGGGAGCAGGCTCTTCCATAGGGAGCGCTAAGATGGCGTTATCGTGAGTATTAGCGGCGAGATGTTTTAGTGGCGCCCGCCCAGAGCCGTATATTAGGAGAGTTTGGACAATAGGCGGAGCAAAGGCCGCCGCCAGCGCCGAATATTCCCCCCACGCTTAGAGCGTAAACTAAATTTGTGACACAGCGTCGACCAATCAGGAGACCTCTACTCCATCTCACAAATGTCGACAGTGAAGACAAAGGCACAGGCGCGTGAGCCTAGCTCAGCGAAACGCTATTGTTTGTACGAGACCTCGTGCATAGGAGGCACTCTCCAAAGCCACGCGCTCGTGGCCATGCCTTTGTCTGCACTGCTAGAACAGCGTCCTGAGACTGGCTGAAAGAAAGCAGTGCAAAGGGTGGGGTGCGCGAGCGTCTTGAGACGCGGAGTTCCGCTCGGCACGGCTCAAATTATACTTCGTTTCACTTTACCTGCGAGCGAAGCCAAAGCTAGAAGCGCGAGACCAGCGCTTTTTGCATTTCTCCCTAGCTCGCGCGCTCGAGCAAAGCCTGAACGCACGGAGCTTCCGTGCTCGCGCTTCCAGTTTTGCCTTCGCTCGCACATAAGGTGAAACGAAGTATAGTCGTGGCTCAAATTTAGAGCACGCGACCACCGCTAGGGGCTGTTTCGCGGCCTGTGGTTGGCCCGAGATGCTCGCCTATTCAAACCAATGTATGGCCAAACTCTCTCAATAAACGGCTCTGCGCCCGCCTATAGTTACCTTTCGTGACGTCATTACCTTATGAACATCAAGTTCGATGGTGTTTGTAAGGAGCATGGTGAAAGCTTGAAATCATTGCGCTCTTAAAGCAACACTACCAACACCGTCGATGACGTTCTTCCATTCCTTTTATTTCCGTCGATGAGAACTCCTTTGCTGAACGTAGTCAGCATTTGGCCAATCGCGGAAGGCCGACCACAGCGACGCTTTCGATCGCGCACGTCGCCAATAGAGTTGGTCGTGGCTTGTATAGCAGTTTAGGTTTTGCCATGCCAGTGGCGGTAACGAACTTGTGTTTTATCGGGCACCGCCACTTTCGCAAGTCAACGGCAGGCGAGAAATTGTTCAATGTGCAGTTTTCTCGATCACTTTCAGTTCGATGGTGACGAAGAACCGGCAGCAGTGAGAACAAAGCTCCAACCCACACAAACGCCTCGATAAAATTCTATACACCAAAGGGCTTTAAAGCCGATTGTCTGCCGCCCACAGATTTACTGAATCTGAGATAAAAATTAACGCTTTTATCGCTTTGTGTTTCATTCCTACGTCGCATCGTACTTAGAGTGCCTCAATGTCCTTGTGTTTAGGGCACGACCGGCTTTGTGGTTTAGGGTGATGCCATCGTTTGTAGTACCCGATGCCGACAGCACGCGCTCAGAGGGAAAATACAAAGAAATCGCAGGAAACAGAATGTCGCCGTAGCACAGTCAGCGTCATGAGCGCGTGCAGGGACACGCTCTTTCACGCGCTTCAGAACAAAACAATAAAATAAACATTCGAAACAAAATGGCCAGATGTCATCACCATCATCACCCCAAGCAAAGCGCACATAACGGCACCTAATCGTACTAACCCCCTCGTATCATCCGCTTAGGAGCATCTTCAACGTCTTCCTTTATCAGTCACTACAAGGCCGCCATTGGTACGGCACAGATGCCTTTCCCAAGATGATGATAGTGATCAAAGTGGCCAGAAAGTGCGCGTGTATAACACACAAACACAGCAATGAACGTGCCCCCATACGTTTTTATTTAAATGTGTAGAGATGTGAAATTTAACCAATACAGTATGACTGCTAGCCTGAGAGTCTTTAAAGGGATACTACAACAAACTTTCGGCGCTTATTTCTTAAACTATACTTGATCTATACGATCTATATCTTCATTTACACTTCAAAGAGTAAAGCCCTGCCTTCCGCTACAATGCTCCCGCTGACGAAAGTTTTTTTGTTTATTGTAGTTAGTAAGGACTTTACTTTTGAAAAACATGATGAGGACCAAAAATTGTAACATCAATAACTTCGCAAAAAAGATTTCCTTTGGCCCGAAATTCGGGTTACTATTTCAACGACGTTTGTTGCAGTGTTTAGCAAAATTTCTGGCAAATGGGAGATTATGAATAAAGCACCGGAGTCCCCTCTAACGCATATCACGCACTAGTGATTCACGACCGCACACCGGTACGACGCTCAGCCAGATCGAAACGGGCAGGCGGGGTTTGAACCCAAAATTACTGGGTTTTGCAGCGCGCGGCGGTTTCAAGGAATAGTGTAAACCTTTATCAAAACAACTTAGTACGCGAAAGACGATGACAAAAAAAAATGCAATGCGGTTGCTCGTGGTGCACGTGGATTCGGCGCTAGCGCCCAGCGGTCGATACGCTGGGACTAAATTCTTTCCAGTGTGTTGCCACTGGAAGGCCGTCACCAGTTACCTTCACTGACACTCTCTCATTTCAGCCCTCTTCTTCCGCCACCGCCATTGTTCTTGCACACTTCGCTCCGCTAACCTGCGATGTTCCTAGCAACCATCGTGTCCACTTTGATTCTCATCGCAACCATCTACTACCTGTTCAACCGGTCCATGAAAAAGCAAACATCCAAGACGTCGTCCACCACGTCCTTGGCCTCGGACCCTGGAAAGGGAACGTTCTTCTCCAAACTGGTCCCAAAGCAGGCGACAATGACCACGTACACAGTGACCACGACGATGTGTCCGTCGCCCGATGACCTCAGAGGGCAGATGGTAGCGCTGAAGGCGACAGGAGACGTACCTCTTGCTGATGGCGAAGATTTGGACTTCGGCAAGGAGCACCGGAAGCAGGATCTTGATGCGCATAGTTACGGAGAGGGGATGCAACAACTTTGCCAAGGTAAATTTCAGTCTTTTTTATGGTATAGGAAGTTATCAGTCTAAACGCAAATATACATGACTTGCACGTTACTTCACCGCATCATGCTGGTGGTCATTGCTGCTGCTTCTTCATGAACAAATACTAATACGATGGTGTCAAATGTGCGCTCCAGAAGGCACGCACTTCGCAGCAAGGCTACCACCATGGCCGCTGATATGACATCTGTGCAAGGCACGTGCAGGTGGTATTCAGTGGGCACCATATTTGAGCGTGGGGCTCTCTGCTCATGATTAGAACGAGCCCCCACTTATGTTTTCAAAAGAACTACAATATTGGTGGTGTGGAATGCGTGTGGGGTGCGAACAGCCTCTGCTGCGTCGCGCGATGACAGCGCAGCAGAAGTTGGTTGCACTATCTCTCCACGGGGTGAGGTGCCGCCGGAGCCGAGATGCACTCCGATAGCAAACCGAAACGTAAAAACCCGTCGAATTTGTGCGGTTTTTCAGAAAGCCGTAAAATTCTTTGCGTGCCTTCTATTGTCCTGCAATTTGTTGATTTAGTGTTTTTTGATGATGCTGAGCAATTTTCTAACTGAAACCATGCCCTTAAACACAATATTAAAAAAGTTAATTACGAAAAAATAATTAAAAATCTAATTACCCCGGACTTTAATAATTTTCCTAAATAGGCCCCTGGCCCAGGACCAAACCGACACAAGCCGTTTTTTGTTGCGACGCGTAGTCTCCGCAATATCGAATTTGTCCAACTTTCGTGAAACACCCTGTATATATAGACCTTTTCATCCTCCTCCGCATGGGCGCTGCCATCTTGGAATCACGTGACGCGGCAGCCATTAGGTTGCTTCAACTTGCTGCTCCGCTCTCCCCTCCGCGCATTGGCGGATGCGTTGTATTCGTGTTTTTCGTCGCGTTTCACCGCGCTTTTCCTGCCTTAC
>JABSTQ010008229.1:0-26965 GCA_013358835.2 Ixodes persulcatus | reverse complement strand
TTCCCTCTGTATACATCTTGGGGGATTAATTTGGAACGTTCCTCTCCTGTGCATGACATACACGACGAGGGAACACAGGCAAGGCCCCAGTCAACACTTTGTGCCATAGTACTATCGGAAACAATATGAGCGTGAACGCGCCTCCGCGTGTCGCCGCTACCTGAGGCGCCGCCCTGCGGCGCCGGTCTGGAGTTTTGCGCATGCGTGTAAAAATCCTGTCGCTGTTCTCGCTTTGACTGTTAACCCCCGTCTGTCGTCTGCTATGCGCGCGCTGGAGGCCGCTCGTGCTGTTGTCTGCTATGCGACTCCTGTGTGCGCTGGCGGCCGCTCGTGTTGTCGTCTGCCGCACAACATTGCGTGCTCCAGCGGACACCCGCGCTTCCTACGCGAATTGTGTTTGCCCTGGACAGCTTTATTGGTGTTGATTTGCACGAAAGTCTACACTGAAACACAATGCTTTTATTCTTTGAACACGTAGCCCTAACACGTGAAAACATTTGTTATGCCGTCGGCCGGCTCGGCAGGCTTATTAGTAGAGTGCTCGTGCTGTGTCCTTTCTGGACACAGGAAACTAGGAAACTGGAACGGAACAGAAACTCAGAAACACAGGGACAGCTCAAATATGTTGACCCGTTCATCGTCAGGAACTCTAGCCATTTTTCACTCAACTGAATCTTTTCCGAGCTACCCTAGTTGAACGCTAAGCTTTCCAGATATTCTGTCTCGAATATAATTGCATGCTATCGCTGTGTCTAGACCCAATGGAAGAAGCCAGCTACTTAACACGTATCAAATGTGGGCCCTGCGTTATCACAGGAAACTCCTCAATCATGCTAAGTCGTTTGTCTGAGTTGCGACGGAAACGAGTCGCATAGCAGACGACAGCGCGAGCGGCCGCCAGCGCGCTCATAGCAGACGACAGACGGGGGTTAACAGTCAAAGCCAGAACAGCGACAGGATTTTTACACGCATGCGCAAAACTTCACAACGGCATCGCAGGGCGGCGCCGCAGGTAGCGGCGACACCCGGAGGCGCTTTCACGCTCATATTGTTTTCGATAGTACACACACAAGCAAGGTTCGCTCAGCTTAAAAACATCCGGGGTCTTGTATGGATATGCAGCGCTTGAACTATGGAAGCCACTGGGCAGACACACCTGCGAGATAATTGCGCAACGGAGCTTTAGTAAAAGCCCTCCATTCTGGCCATGCAATATAACAGTTGACCAAAGTTTATTTTGTTATATTAAAACAGTCTACCTTCCAAAGTACAATAAGAAACTAGCCAACGAGAACACAATGGAAGCGAGAAAGGTTCGCAGTAGACTGCGAGATAACACTCAGGCAGGTCTAGGACCAAGAGCTTCCTTTCAAGGTGCGAAAACACGCGTCGTTCTTTTATAAAAAAGCAATACATAACTCGTTGCGAAATTACTTTATTATATTCAGAACCTTTAGTTCAAAATATAATAAAATACAGGCCAAGAAAGACACAATGCACGCAACAACGTCATGCGGTAGAGTGCATTTATGTCAATGCTTACGACACTTCATGTTTGCCAGCTAGTACTTGGTGTTTGTTGTATCGAAAATGTTTTTGTTACAATCATTGTTCACGTTTTGGAGCTTCACTCGAGAGTTTAAACGATGAATGCAGTCCCGGGTCGAAAATGTGAACATTTAAGTTTTACAAATGCATTCCTGCTCAACCTCCTGTAATGAAGCACATCACAAAAAATCAGACTTCAACGTAGTTCAACTACTCTACTCATGCTACTGTAGCTTACCTACGTTTCCGAGTAACTTGGTAACTTTTAATTACAACTTTATTTGGGTAATGTTCATGCGAGCACGTTCCCCCTTCCAGCTGCAACTGCACGAGCGCCGATGCTTGCTCAAGTAATCCTTCGCGTCCTTCCGACCTTCCACGCCAGATTGACCTCATGTTTGTTGAAAAAGGTTTACTTGTCAGGTGTGTCAGGCGCGTTAGGATACCCTAGTCGCCGGCGAGGATTGCGAGTCACCCTTGGGAGATCATTTTGTTGGACCCAGCGTCAGCGGCGAAGTATACTTTGTTTCATCTTCTGTTAAACCAAAACAATTTTTTCTTTGTAGTTTAGCACTAGCACTGCAACGAGACGCGCGGTCGTCCGGGTGATCTCATCGTCGTGGCGCGAAACTTGATCCCTTGACGGTCAGGTGCACTCGCTCAGCGCACTCTCCAAACGTCGTAGGCATAAAGAGGGGCCAGTCATAACAATCTCAACTTCCCGAAGAAGAAAGAAAAAAGGAGGAGAGTTTGTTATAAAAGACCCTCTAGCCGAGGTAAGCTTCACATGTTTCGTCATGGACACCAAAGATGCCGTCACTCGCTTACCCGACCCTGTACAGGCTGTTTCTGAAATTCAACGTTGCCTTTCCATCCAGCGCCACGGTGGAACGTCTTTCTAGCTTAGCTGGGGACGTTTCTAGGAGGAAAAGGGGAAAACTCTCCGATACCAACTTTGAAAATCATTTGCTTCTGCGAACGAATTAACTGATTTGGTTAAAATGCAAGCCATAAAATGACCGCATTTATTTTAGGCTCGCAGGGATTTGCACGAATGAAAACTGCTGTTCTTTTTGCTTCCACAAAAATATAAAACGTAACTTCGAACGTAACTTCAAAAGTTAACTCGATACTTTTTACAGTAGTTAGTAGTTTCATCAATTACTATTACAACTGCGTATTTTCTACTTTACTCTAATTAATTTTGGCGTCGGTACTCAGTAACTTAACTTAACTACCCTTTTCGAGTAATTTGTCCATGTCTGCAAAAAATCTAGTTGTCAAGTACTGCGAGGCTCAGTTGTCTTATATATCCGGGGAAAAAAGTTAACTCCAAGTCGAATTTGACCACACTTTGTTTTTGTTTTTTTTTCTCAAGGGACTGTACCTTAACTTTTAGAAGTTGCAAAACTCGATCCAATGTCGTGTAGGAGAAGCATAGGAATGAGTCATTAATTCGACCCAGTGCTTTACCAATCGTACAACAGTATAACTAACAAAATGAACCGATACGTTGGACGAGAGATATCAAGGGTGTAGTTGTTAACCTTTTGCATAACTCTAGATATATAAAAAACGAAATTGCCAAAATAACAGTTGATGTACGGCGTGATCAGGAACACGCCCTTTTGTCGGGTTTGTGGACCGCGCGTGTTGAATGTTCCGTTAATGAGAATCCTCAATAGCAGGCGTCGGCAATTTTTTCTTCCTGCCGTTGGCCAAATCGGCGCAAAAAGGAAACGGGCCGGAACGGGCGGAGAAACGGTGTTGTGGAGAGTCAGCTTATGCAGGGCTTGAGCTGTTGGTGCAACCTGGGAGGCACACCTGCGAGATTTTGTTAACAAAAACTTTAGTAAGAGCCCGTCCCTTCTCGCCAAGCAATATAACAGTTGACCAAGTTCGATCTTTGTTATATTAAAGCTGTCTACCTTTCAAAGTACAATAGGTGACTATCCAACGAGAACACAATGGAAGAAAGAAAGTTTTGCAGTAGACTGCGTACAATACTTTGAGTATCTTATGCTAGCCAGCCAACACTCGGCAAAACCTAGGACGTAGAGTTTCCATACAAGACGCGAAAACAGGCGTTGTTCTTCTATTGAAAAAAAAAAAACACTTCCCGCGGAAAAATTATTTTTTGGTGTTCAGAACCATTATTTTAAGGTCAAATGAAAGACAGACGAACAAAAACTGATTGCAGGCAGCAGCGTCATGCGGTAGAATGCATTTACGTCAATGTTCATGTTTGGCAGCTGCTACTTTGTGTGTTTTGACCCGCAATTGTTTTTGCAGTACTGGGCTGAAAGTGTGAACATTTAAGTTTTACTACTAATAAACTTCCTGTAGAACCGCCTCTAATGAAGCACATCACAAAAAAAAGTCTACTTGGCAAGCACTGCGAAGGTCGGTTGTCGTATATATAAGTACAAAATGTAGACTCCACGTCGAATTCGACAACCTTTTTTTTTCGGCGTCTCTACCTTAACTCGAAAAAGTTGCAGAACTCGAACTGATGTTTTGTCCGAGAAGCATATGAACCAGTCATTAAACAGACCCTGTGCTTAACAGCCTTACAACAATATAGGTCAAAAAATTAACCGATACGTTGGACGAGATACTTCAAGGGTGAAGTAGCGACCACTCTGGACAACTCTATTTAATAAAAAAAACAAAATTACCAAAATAAAAGACCAGATGTGTGACTTGATCACCAACACATGCTTACGCCGCTTTCGGTGACAGCGAATTCGACTCCCGAATAAAATTGTGATAATTATGAATCGGTCACCACAGGACGCACGCGTGTGATGCACCTAACTTTGCACATGTTTGGCACTTTTAAGCTTCACCTGAGCCTCACAGCGTTTTGCTAAATAGTGTTAGTTATTGTTAGAGTACATTATTTTACATGTCTATGACTTGTTTTGTGTCTACCCACATAATTCCCAAAGTGTCAGACGTCATTCAAAGATGCCGGCATCTTTGGATGTCAACAAAAGATGCCTTCATAAGTACAGTTATGGCGATTTCTTGCATGCGTGGAAGGCTTAGTGAGCTTGGTCTCTTTTGTAGATATCTGACAATACCGTCATTAGATAGAAATAGGCCTGTAATTTGCCATGTCGTTCTTGACATTCTTTTTATACAAAACACTGACCTTAGCTGTCTGCAGATTTTTTCGAAACACCCCGAGCAGCAATCAGAGGTTAAAAACGTAGGTCATAGAGGGTTATACGACATCTATTATACGCAGGTAAAAAGTTAATTTCTAGCTGGCGGAGTAACCAGTCAAAGGGATCGTTTGTATCCTCTTCCTGGCCAACTCAAATTGTTTCCTTTGCAGTTCATGCTCGATCCGCTGCTTGGAGCCTTGGAGCAGCAGCACAAAACTGTTCGTCATTGCGGAGTTCACTATATCTGTTTCAGTTAAGTTGGACCGCAGCGGATGCTAGGATTCCATCAAATTGCAGTTCTTTTCTTTTACACTCTTTTATGCGTTCCAAAGCTTTGAGTGTGTACCTTATCTTGTTGTCCTTCGTTTTTTCTGGCGCTGTGTATTTGACCGTTAACACGAGCCACGAACTCGTCCAAGTTTCCAGCGTATTTTATGCAATCGAGCAACACTAAAAGTGCATGATCACTGCGCTCTTGCGTTTGTTTTCTTTGTGGGTTCGCTATCAGCGGCTAAATTAAGCACGCGCAGAAAAAAAAATATTGCGGCGCATTCACTTGATGACTTTTTTTGGTTTTAAGAAACGCATTAGAAGGATAAGTGCCGTGACGATGCACTTTTAAGGAAACGGACTACACTGCCCTGCTTTATCTTAAAGACCAGCCTGGACCTTTCTGGGGTTAAAAAACAGCTCTGTATGACAAATCCTTGCACAGTCGGCGCCTCTACATGGTGCACACAGCGTAGAATATCCTGCATATATGTATGGTGCGCTTATTTTGAAAACAATATTCGAAGAACTAAGCACGGTGCAAGAACTTCATGCAGGTGCAAACTGCGGTAACACAAAAAAGTATATACGCATATTTTTTGCTGTATTTCTGTCTTTTAAGGGCGGAACAATGCTCTTCGCATCGAGCTTAAGGGCCAGATTTACAGGTGCAATATTTGTCTCCTCCCGCCGGCTTCCAAACCTGCCATTGGCGGGAAAGCTCTGATGCAATCGCCCGATGGAGGAACACGGCTACAATCTGCGATATAAATAAGCCACCAATTTCTCCACACCTCCGTCTAGCAATCGCCACTTCAAGTTTCTTGAAGCAAGAAAGCGGTACGTAAGTTTTCTATAGAATTGCAACGCCTTTGAATTAGTTTTGGTTGCAATTTCGTTCTCTTAGAAGCGCCTAGAGAACAATGTGCGTTCGTGAAATTGTATTCATAATGCCCTACGGTTAAATAACGGACTGGTGTAGGTGGGCCTGTCGAGCGATTTTGCAATGTTACTCCCGCCGTTTTTCTGGGACAGTCTAAAAAAAAGGAATAATTATAACGTATGATTACTACCGAAGTTTGCTTACTAACACCCCAGATCTCTTTAGTTTTTTTTTTTCTCTCAAATGTTTGAGGAAATACCAACTGTGCCCTATATGTTACAGTGTACCGCTTGAAGAACAAATACTTACGAGAGTAATATCTGGAAGCCGTGGAAACTTTGTGTTGAAGGAAGGAATTTTTGTCGATGTTTATTTTACTGGGCCCAGCTCATTATTTCACAATTTTCTTTCTGGCGTAAAAGAATAATCGATTACATATTGCGGTTAAGATTCTAGAAAATATTGTGCGTTGAAAATTACAAACACATTTTCGTTTTCCTGCCTTGTTTTTTCTGTTCACCCGGGAATACCGTGTGACAATAGAAATCTTGTACCACGTGACTTTCGCTCTACCCTGCACTCTAGAAGTGTTTTAACCGTCCAAATGAGTTTTATTAATTTTGCAACGGTACTTATGTTTATATATTAGCAATGCTTTTGCGAGTGTTTATAACATGGGCATTTTCGTCGGATTAAGTATACGCATACACACTGCTTTCCGCAAAATATGCTTACATCCGTGATACAAAGCACTACTTAAGCGACCTTAGGCAATTTGCGAAAAAGGTGGTGAGTTTAGAGACTATATTTATATGATTGTTCCGAAAAAATGTGTTCTGCTTAGAAGCTATATTCATATGATCAATACTCTTTCAGTGGGACGTTGCCATCGACAAAAATGCAGCTCATAGTTTTCGCCATGGTGCTTATTCTTCCATCTTTTCTAAGCGGTAAGTTTAATTTTTAAAAAAGAGAAACCAAACAAATACAAAAAGGTATGCAGGCTAGCTGTTTGGGAAACACCATAATCTCAATCCTGAGAGATCGAGAAAAAACTTACACGCATACAAGAATTTTGGTCGTCTCTTCCGTTATTTTATTTTTTAGTGTGTTGGGGTTTATACTGTTAAATATATTTTTTTTTGTATTTTTCTCTGGATGTATTTTATCAGATTTATTCCTATACAATTATTGAAAACCTTTTCGAGTCGTGCCACGGCTTCTATTTGAACCACGTCATTCTTTTCGAGCGAGGCTTTAGAAAATCGTATATCTGACGAGGTAGTAACAAATATTGTTAATATTTTTATAAAATAAAACACGTCAGTGTAGCAAAAACATTCAACACTCTCACGCACGCAAAAACTGTGAAACTGATAATCTTTCGTCTAATTTATTAGTTCGAGAAAGTACATTAGCTTGAGGCCGCAGAAAGGCGGTTGCGACTCTCCAGGGTATTGCTCTATTGGAATGTGGACCAAAAATAAACAAAGTTATTTTAAAAAATACAGATAATGGCCGGTGTAGCAAATAATAAACGGAATCGAAGTTTTATTCAGACAACCGGCGAGTAGCGCGGCTGTCGGGGGGCCATCACACTAGGCAACGGCATTCCTGACGAGATGACAACCGCCCTTCTCCGCCCCCTGCCTGGTAACACTATTCAGCAAGCTTAGACAAAACGAACGTTCAACAGAGAGAGGAAACTCAGATGACTCGGACGAGCAAAACATCATAAATGCATATCCACAATAAAAGAACGATAAATAAACGGAGGAAAGCAAGGAAATGAAAACCAGAGTCACCCGAAGCGACAAAACAACACACAGTCATCCCTTTCAACCAGCAAAACACGTCAGAGAAAGTGGAATCACAGAACAACGAGCGCAAACTAATAACGCCACCACACTCAAAGTCAACCATTCGCCCATGAAACAAAGCGAAAATATTAAAAAAAAAGAATCTCTAATCAGTTATTTTTTAAACGCCCAAACATTATAAAATTATGTGTCTCTTTAGTGCTTGCACAGAAATACTAATTCCTATAGTGGCAATGATATCAGGTTGGTTCTTAAAGGCCCGTTCACACTGTTGCATCCGAGAACGACCGAGAGAGACGAGACTTGTTAAAACATCTTAAATTTTTTAGGACGAGAGAACACACTGGCATTGTGGCGTCATCTATGCGGTGACCCTGGAATTGCATTTCACAAGAGCGAAGGTTTTGTGGGATTTCCGAGGTCAAATGTGCGTAATACCTTAAGAAAGGCTCGTTTATAATGTTGACAAACGTTTTTCGAGCCAAGAAAAAAAGAATAATGCGCGAGAGAAAAAGAAAATATGCCGGACCGCCAAGTTTACACTGCTACCCAATAGACGGCACCAGTGTGTCCTCTCGTTGTAAGAGGTTTTAAGGAATCTAGTTTTAAGAGGTCGCAAGAGTGTGAACGGGCCTTTAGAAGCTTGGGTATTTGATATTCTATAGATCTTCTCACGGATTACAGTTTGATCATCCGCATCCGATCTGCATGCGCAGACTTCGTATCCGCTTCCGAACTGCATCCTCAAAATTCGAAACCACATCCGACCCGCAATTTGCACTTTCATCTTACATTATGAAATCGAGAAATCCAGGAGGAAGGAGGCTGCTTCTACTTCTTTGTGGCTTGTACGTTTATGGTTCTCTTTGCCTCCAGAACATTTTTCGCTCATTCCTTGTCAAAACAAGAACACGCTTTGCCGGGACGATTGATGTCCCTGCATTCGTTTTCTTTTTTTTATGGAAAACAGTTTTGTCGAGATGGAACGCTCTAAAGCCATCTTAGGTGAGACCATGGTTTTGGCGTAAAGAACAAATTTCCCTCCGATTAATACCTTTTTTCTAATACAGCAATTTGTTCCTGCACAACATTGGGCAATGCCCTTCATACTACCACTCACTAATTCACTCTACACTCTGTGATCGCACAATAATTATGGACTGCCGTGGCAAAAATGTTGATCCGGATCAGGGGATATCTGCATCCGATCAGTATCCGCAGCCTCTGGCACCTGTATCCGATCCGTAATCCACCAAATCAGGTTCAATTTTATCCGCATCCACCAGTTGACTGCAGATTTCCGCTTATGATTCGCGGGTAATCAGCTTATACGCAGAACTCTAATAATCTAATTTCTGTATGCCCTTGCTACTGTATATTTCCTTAGCTTAACTTGAGTGTCAAAATAGTATGCATGTATTTTCCCTAGATACTTCAGAAAAAAGCGATGACATTTATCGACATCATGAGACATTTTATACAGATGTACCAGTTTGGAAATCTTCTGTTTAAAATGTTTGTTTTGATCACGTAAAATAAATATTATCTTGTGTTGAAGACAATTCCTGACAAGAATATTGCCATTTCCTTCAAAATACCGTCTTATATATCCTAGTTAACGTGGAGGCAAATAATAAAAGAATATAGTAACGTTTTTTCGAACGCGCGCTGGAGTCAGTCCAGGAACCCTGGTGATAATTGCTATTTTACTTAAAACACTCCGAAAGATATACGAGTGGTGATCAACAAGTTTTGCATCCTAGGCTGTAACATTTTCTAATTAGTGATAAATCTGATATGTTGCTTTTAAATTAAACATTGGAAAATCCTTTTTTCAGAAGCACATAACGTTTCAGTAAAGTCCCCCACCTGCGGCGATGCATGTCCACTACCGGTGCACTAGTCTCCGCATGCCGTCGTAAACAAAATGAAGAACAAGATGAAAGCAGGAGGAGAAAACAGAGTAAAAAACGCGGTCTGCCTCGGTTGGCTATTCTGAGTTGGGGAAGGGGGTGGCGAGATGAAAGGAGTAGGAAAGAAGGAGAGAGGAGAGGAGACATGACTATCTAGCTAATATACGCGTTAACAATAAGTGCAGCATTCTGCGGACACAGAATCATGACAGTCGTACTATCGAAATTGGCACAAAAACTCAAAACACTGAAATTACGTTGTTTGCATGGTACAAATGTTCGTCCAAAGTACGAGAGCTGTATGCACCAGCGCGAACATCCGTTAAGCAATGTGCCGTTAGAAGAATTATATGGCTGTGGAAAACGAGAAGGCACGACACTAGAGCTCCGACGGGAGAGCGCGCGACAAGAGAGCGCCGCGACATGAGAGCGCGTGTCATTAGAGCGCGCGTCACGAGAGCGCGTGTGCGCGCCTTGGGAATGATCGATATTGGGATCTTCAAATACATATTTTCACGGAGCTGAAACTTTGACACCAAAGGGAGCCGCCTTTCGAACGCTTGATTTAATTTAATTGGATGATTACACAGACCTGTGAGGAGTCTAAAAAGAAAATTTTCGCAAACTTGAAATGAAAAATTAAGATGCAGAATTTCCGAAATAGAGTTGTTTATTGATTACAGTTTCATTATATATAAAAACATATTCAAAAACCTAATGACTGAAACACCGTGGAGATCGTCTAGCATGCACCTTTCGTCGTACCGTTCAACTAGATTGCTCAGAATCTTCGCTACGCGAACATAGGTGGCCTTGTTGCTCCTTTGAGGCTCTCCACGGAGTACATCCGCCAGCTACTATATATAAGTCGTAGCACAGTCTGCTGCATCATTTCCAGGTATCTTGCAGTGTCCCGGAGTACACTGAAACTGAAAATATTGTCTCCTATTAACACAATTCTGAAAATCGCAAAAAAGTAAAAAAAGAAACAAGCAAAAACAATTTGTTCATTTTCACTTTGTCGTACGTTCGTAGATATGCTTTGGAGTGCCGGTTTAGAATCTGAAAACACCGTCCACGTTTGAGCTGGCTTTATCAGTATAAGAAAAGAGCTTCTTGTCCTAATGCCTAGTTCGGCCGCTGTTGGGAACTTCTTGTGACTTAGCTTAAATTTTCTCGTTGTGACGTATGACGGAATCACAACGCTTGCGGTAGAAGTATTTCCGACACAGGATCCCTCTGTATATACGTGGTTCTTTGAATCGTGAATGCAGGCAATGGTTGATAAAGTGAGTTGCTTAAGTACTATCAATGGTGTGTTTTTGAGTTCTTTTGAATGTCTTCAAATGCAAGTGCAAAAACGGGGACGAGGAGTCTCCACGAGGGAATCGTTGGCAGGTTAAAATAACCTATATATCATCGGTGATGTATTGCTCTATTTGTAACAGTGCCTTAGAATATTATAAGTTAGGTCATTTGAAGTTAAGGCGAGCACGTAAGTGATAACTATGTTGGTTACATGTCTTAGATAAGCTCGCAATGTTTCCAGCATCAGTAGGACTTCTACAGGCGCGGCGCGTGTCTCAGTAACTGTGCCCAGAGTTGAAGCACATGCTGGCATGCCTAAACAGCCACGTAGACCACGTGCCTGAACTGCTCTCAGAGCTTTGATTTGAAGGCAAAAGCCTTACTTGCCCCATTAAGTGAAAAATCGGAGTAAAAGCCATAAAATTGCGATTGCACGGCACGCGCCGCTCAATCGTATGCTTAAGGAAGACGCTGTCCTTGGCCTTGGTGTAGTCCTTGCGTTCGTCCTAGAAGTCGTCGTAAACCTTATAGGACGACCTCATTTGTCACGTTACGTTAAAACAAGCGTCGGTGGCGGCGTTTTGCCCGAAAGATGGCCATAAAAGTGCGTCATCAAGCGTCATCAGCGTGATGTCATAAAGCGTCATCATACATCATCATCGTAATGTCACCACTGGAGCGCCGCGTGCAAAAGGTGCACTTCGGGCTTCATCTGTGCTCGCTGTGTGCTTCCTGCGATGGACTGTGAGGTGACCGCGTCTACATTTACGGCTTCAATATCGGCCGCAATGTCTACATCTACGGCGGCATCCGCAGGCAAACGTGGCCGTCCACGGAAATACTCTACAGCCTTTTCAAATGTCCAACTCTAGACGTCGTCCTCGACGTCGTCCTCGACGTCGTCCTTGACGTCACCCTCTCGGCATCACTCTCGACGTCGTTCTAGACGTCGTACTTAAGGTCGTCCTAGAGGTCGTCCTAGAAGTCGTCCTAGACGTCGATCTTGACGTCATCCTTGAGGTCGTCCTAGAAGTCGTTCTAGATGTCATTCTTGACGTCGTCCTAGAGGTCGTCTTAGAGGTCGTCTTCTAGGCGTCATTTTTGACGTCATCCTCTGGGCGTCGTTCTTGACGTCGTCCAAGGCGTTGTACTTAAGGTCGTGCTATAGGTCGCCCGAGAATTCGTCTACGACGTCGTCCTTGACGTTGTCCTCGAAGTCGTCCTTCAGGTGGTCCTAAACTTTAATATGTGCAGAAACATGACTCGAAAACATTTCTGCCGAGGGACTATAGTGCTTTCACCTTCCTACGCGTAAGCAGTCTTAAGTGTCTCAATTTACGGAGTGTAATTGTTTTCTTTGGTATATGCCATGTAGAATAGGAAGGCTATACCGTAGTAAGCCAACAAGCATGGCCATGTAAACAAGACCCCCAAAACTGGAGCGGCTGTTGACACCAATCGCGCACTGCATCGGTAACCTCGTCGTCGGACGAAAACCGTGTTCCCTTCAGATGTTCTTTCATATTGAGGAACAATCACAAGTCTGATGGTGCGAGGTCCTGGCTGTAAAGTTGGTGAGGCGAAACGTCTTGGAACTGCAGCGCCTTCAGCGTGGCGTTGGTCTCGTCAACAGCCGCCCTCAATATTCTTGGACGGCATGAAGGGACTAGTGCACCGGTAACTGAAGTTAATAGCCGCTGGTGGAAAATTTATAGAAACGTTGTGTGCTCCTGGAAAAAAAAAAGATTTCGAACTTTCATTTGAGTGTAACATCACTCAATTTTTCCCCCGAATAAACAAAGTGGTAGCCTAGGAGAAAGAACTTATAAAACCCCACCCCCCCCCCCCCCCCCAAAAAAAAAAAAAAAAAAAAAAAAAAATTAAAGGGTAGCTCTGGTCAAACGTCGAACCAAAAGAAATGACTGCTTTAAAATTAGGGAGAGTAAGTTTGAACACTGCCAAAATATTACTCTAAAAGAAAACCACGATTCCCTGTAAAACCGATATTAAAAATGCTACCACATGCTTCTCAAAGGGCATTTAGCTGGTCGGCTGCTTATCAAGCAACACTGTGCCCTGATGTCATTTTCGTTTTCGAGAAGGTTTCTTGTACTTATAAAATTAAAAGCGCTAACAATACATAAGGACACAAAAGGAAAGGCAGACAGGACGAGCGAGCGCTTGGTCTCAACTGAATATTTATTTTACAAACAGCTGAAACAAACAACCTTCGATAAAGCCAAGTTCGACCGAAATGGCCAGATTGGCTTGGAAGGAAAACAAGTATGTATGGTTGTCAGGTATCTGGACGACTATCTGGTGCTATGGTAACGCTCTGACAATCTTTTAACGCGCCATGTTGTTGAGAGTGAGCTGAAGGTGTATGGTGACAGCTCAAATGGGGGGCTTAAAGCTCACTCACGAACTCCCAGATGGCCAGTTTCTCCAGTTTCTAAACTTGAGACTGCAGATCACGGTAAACCGCGTGTGTTGAAGTTACCACCCGCGCTGCAAAAAGAAAATCCTCGCCTTCGATTAGGCACATTCCAAATTAGTAAAAAGTGGTATTACTTCGTCATGTCTCCAGGCGGTACTTCAAAAGTCATGCCACCATGCCATGCTTGACAGCTTCCGCCTGCAGGTTAATCAAGTTAGAGGTGCCGGTTATACAATTTCCCTGTTGCTTGGAGTTGCCGAGACGCTGCTGAAAATATCAAGGGCAAGTGTCAGGGTATGAAAGAAAAAACAAAAACGAGACCTCAATTCATCCCGTACTTGTACAAAACTTCACGTAACTGAAAAAAGGTGGCAAAAGATTTGATGTGCCACTTGTGTGTTCGGCCCAATAATTGGGCCATGTAAGTTGGCCCAATTTTGCCTGCGGATCCAAGAAAAAAAGAAACGACGCGCGCTTATGCACCATCAATCATGCCAAAAGATTTGTGGAAAGTAACGTGGGTGTGGGTGTGGTGTATAGAATACCGCTTACATGCTGTAGGGTGTACATCAGCCAGAAAAGACGGTGCGTAAATGAGAGGATGCGCAAGCTTGGCCCGTCTTTCCGTTCAACATCAGGAGACCTGCATCCTCATTGCAGAGATTGACAGTGCAAACTCAACCTCCCAAATACCACGATCGTGGGAAGGGCCCTTGAAAATGTCACGAGGAAAGGGCTGTAGAAGCGCATGCTATAAAGGATGAGGGCACTGAAGGCTGCGTCAGCCAGCCTTCAATTTTTTTGCATCAAAAAGAGAGCGATTTTATTGACACGTTGTTATGAGTGACGTCACTGGGTGATTCAGCGTCTTTTTTCTTTATGGGAGGTTGTTTGCTTTCGCTGTTTTTTAATATAAATTTTCAGTTGAGACTGAGCGCTCGTCCTGTCTGCCTTCCTTTTGTGTCCTTGTCTATTGTTAGCGCTTTTAATTTGATAAGTGATGAACCGACTCGCCCGCTTCGCCACTTTCGCTCAGTTCATTTCTTGTGCGTACTGCCACATCTTTCGCCGTGTTTTCTGCTGGGTTTTCAGCCGTCCCAGCGTACGATTTCTGCTTCTTACGTTGTGTTTTAGCGGTCGTAGTTTTTCTAAGTACTCTTTGGCGATCGCGTACAAAGATTATGGACTTCCTGCTGGCTCAAGCGCGTCGTGGTGCCGAAGGCTGTACCGAAGGTGCCTTTCATTGGTGGCGATAGGTTAGGCCGTTTCTGCTCAGCGCGAGCTTACGATTAGCTTCCACAACGCTTCTGCAACATGCATTCCACACCATTAGAATTATAGTTTTTAGAACTACAGTACGTTCATCGTGACGAACTTGCTTTCCGGCCGGCAACTTTATGAATATGTATTAATATTTGCTACAGATGTTTGATATCTGCAAAGCAAAGCAGTAAAAGAGCCGGAGGTCTTACCGGACTGATCGGAACTGCTCTTGTGGATACTAGGCCAGCTGTACGTTTTGCGGCACCTCAATACAAACTTTGCGAAACACGATGCAGCTGATCACATGGCTTGCCATCATGCCCAAGCCGGTAGTTCTGGTTTCGCCGTTAACCCCCAAAACAAAAGTTTTAGATAGAATATCGAGAAAACTACACTTACACAAGGCATAAAAAACGGACACTTTGAAATGTAGGTACACTCTTCACTAAAAACCGTTGTTACCCTAAAATCCACAACATGCACCGGAGTTACCCATCACAACAACGCGTATTCGCTTCTGGAAACAACTACGAAGTGCGCACATTAGTGAGGGCATCCTTAATATAAAATAGTAGCAGTGATATTGGTGATCGAAGCACAAAAATGGTTCTAACTAATCAATGTTTATACATTTCTAATAAAAAAGATAAGGCAATGGCTTTGTTAATGTATTGAATCAAAAATGCACATGATAATACGATGAGCCATTTGTACCTGGGATGTGAACTGGGAAGCTGAAAGGAGCATTAAAATAAAAAAGAAAACAATGTTAAATTAAATCGTTTGCGTTTTTAGCTTAAAATGAGCTGTTGACATGATCCTGCGATCTAGTACCTTCATTCACAATCTTTTATTTCAGGGGAATCCTCCTCTCAAACCACCGAAGTGTCCAACGCATGCGGGGTCTATATTCAAGAAGGCGGAGACCGTGAATGCAGATTGCTAATATCTGTGAGTCTTTGACGGCATAGAAAACAATAAAATACAAAGTAGATTTTTTTTTTAGATAATCCAAAGTGACTTCCTTATTTTTATAAAAAAAAAAAAACAAAGTAGTGATTGTTGTGGGTTTCCCCTCTCGGGAACTGAGGGGGGGGGGGGGGGGGGGGGGGGGAGGTACCACGTAGAAACACAGGATGTCTATTGGACTGTACAATAATGTGTTTAT
Organism: Ixodes persulcatus; assembly: GCA_013358835.2. Lineage (NCBI taxonomy): Eukaryota > Metazoa > Arthropoda > Arachnida > Ixodida > Ixodidae > Ixodes > Ixodes persulcatus. The sequence continues at coordinate 11,182 of JABSTQ010008229.1, read as the reverse complement.
TCACAAATACGCCAGCACGTTTTGCTCGTCGGCCAAACAAAAAAAGAAAAAAGAAAGCACTAAAAGCTCGGCACTGTCGTATCAGACAGATTCACCTGGAGTGGCCCATTCTACCGTACTATGTAGACTTCTGGGAAGGGGGAAGCTCCAAAAAGAAAGAAGACCAGAGCCCCCCCTAGCGTCTCGGGGGTGTTTGGAGGCGGCCGGCTTACGTAACCTTCGAAGAATGGACACGCCCGGAGTAGGTGGTCTGGCTAAGCCCTGAGATGGTTTGCGTCAATGATCACTCCCACGGGTGTGCCAGTAGCAGATTCACCCAAAACAGCGAGGGAGGAACCGCCCTCTTCGAGGAATGCGGCCTCGCCTCAATCTGCGAAGTCGCTGCCTTGGCAGTCCGTACGGCCTGCATGTGCTTAGTCCATACTCCGTTTCACCTTACGATGTAGCGTGATGAACGGTCCGATCTACACAAGCCAATTCATAGTTCGTAACTTGTCTCGTGACTTCGCACTTTCGCGTCGCTCCGCCAAACCGGATGGAAGCAAGGAATTGACGTGTATTGAAAATCGAGGGCCCTACGCGAGTTTACGTCCTAACATTCAGGTTGTCTGCTCGTGCGCCACCGGTAGCTGGAAGCCTGGGCGAACTTCAAAGGACTCTTGCTAGTAACGATGGTTCTGATGGCAATTGTGAAGCCGATGAGGAAAGATGCAGCGCGGCAGGCTCAAGGTGTTGGAGGGGAGTGGTAGTCTAGATCCTGAGCTTCCCCTGGTCAACACTGCCTAGAAGAGAAAGCCGATCATGATGTAGAAAACCCGAGACTGTGGTAATAGCAGGGAAACTTGGTCGATAAGAAAGACAGGGGAAAAGAACGTCTCAAACTCAGCTACTGCGTTTATTTCCTCAATGCCTTATATACCCACAACCTAACCACCGACCACCGACGTCACAAGGTCAACCTTTGTTATCTATACAATCCTACCCACACTGGTCTTCACCTCAACCGTAAACGGTGACCTCAATCCCAAAACTGAAAGCTTAGGACCTTGAACAAAACAAACAAAACAAAACAAACACATGGACCCACTTCCTTTCCAGCCAAAGTCTGGAAAGGCTGTACTTCATCTAAACGAAAACTGATAAAACTTCCAACTGAACCCCTGCCCGCAAAATGACTAATCCCACGTTCACTTACAACTTTATTTTATAAAGTTGTAAGTGACTTACAATTTTAACTTAAAACTTACAATTTTATCAGCATGGCTGATAAAATTACCGATGGATTTAATACGAACTGTCTCTCTTATGAGCCTCTTAGTGTTGTTGCGTTCTCTGTGCACAATGTTAGTTTGCGACCAATGTGCCGTACAATCGTTGCACTCACTAATGTGTTTGGCAATCTCTGAATTGGGTGCGTTTATTTTTACATTTCTTTTGTTCTCTACCAATCTATCATTTACACACCTTGCCGTTTGTCCCACATACTTAAAACCGCATTCCAGTGGTATTTCATAGACCACCCCTTCCCTGCAATCAACCGACTTATCACGGTGAGCTTTCTGACACACTTTCTGACTCGTCTGAAACGGTGTCAAAGAGTTCAGCTTAAAGTCGGACTTAAACGCTACATCTATCCCAAATGTTTTTGCGCATGCCTTAAGGCTATGAGAAATTGCGTGAAAATACGGAATAACCGCATAATGCCTTTTCGCTTTCTTTTCTGGTCGTCGCTTAGCCTTTTGCTGTAATTCCAATTGTCTTTTTATGAACACACTGTCATAGCCTGCATCTTCTAACCTTGACCACTGCCTTTCTACCACACAACCCATAAAATGGGCACACGACTTATCCAGTGCGTTGCTGATTAGAGACCTGACTACACCTGCTTTTACTGATTTAGCATGACAACGTTTCCTACTCAAAAGAGGTTTTGCGGCCATTTTTCCGTACTCTCAACATAAACCCCCCTCCACGTGAATGCGTAAGTCCAGAAATTGTAAAATACCATTGTCCGCCTTTTCTAAGGTGAACTTAAGTTCCGGCGCCGCTCCCCTCACTGTCCGTTCCAACTCGAGTATATCCTCCTCGCGAAATGAGCAGATGAATATGTCATCGACATATCTCCTTACAAAGCCCGTACTCGATGAAATACAATTCAATTTATCCGTTACGGCAGCATCCATGTTGTTAAGGTATATTTCTGCTAGCATTGGAGCAACCGATGAACCTAAACATACGCCATCTCTTTGTACGAATTTGCGTTCATTGTACTCGACTACCGTTGCCTGGAGATACAAATCCATAATTGACAAAAAACTATCCACCGTTATTCCTAAGTTGGATTGATAATGAACCAAATTTAATTCCAAAGCCTCACGAACCCTCTGCATTAGACGTACCTTCTCTAGCGGATAATATAAGTCCTTTATGTCCATGGAGACAACCGAACATCTCTTTCCATGAATTCCTTCCAGGATACTGATCAATTCATTCGAATTCTTAAGGGCCAGACTTTTTTCAAGCTGCACAAGATTCAATCCTTGTTGAAAAAATCGCGAGATGGTGTGCTGCCACGTTCCATTCTCGTTCACCACTACGCGAAAGGGCATGTCTAGTTTGGGATATTTTAGAAAAAGTTTTACACTTAACGTCATTCCTGCTTGGCTCGTAACCTTTTTTGCCAATGCGTCTAACCCATCTTCCTTTAAAACCGTTACAACGCTTTTTTTCAATTTGCCGATATTTCCTCTCCATTCAACAAAAAGAGAACTCAAAGCGTCAGTCGATTTTCTTTCGAACATCGTCGACGGAAGGATAGCGAACTTGCCGGATTTATCTGTCTGCAGCACTTTAAGTGAACCTCTTTCTAATTCTCTCTTAACTGAAACCACGCCTCGGAAATTCCTTCGTTCTGCTGGATAAGACTTATCTAGAAGACATTCCATTCTGTGAACTGCTTGATCTACAAATGTAATTTTGATCTACAAATGATCAATTTTGACGATCTCTCGTCAAAATTGATCACCTTCGAAATGTCCTGAATCGAGGAAAAAACATCCAACCTCGAAGGTTTAACATTCAAGAAAAACTTTGGGCCTTTGCTTAACATCTGCTCTGCTCTGTCTGAGATAGCCACATTGCAAGGATTAACAATGCTACATTTAGATCTGTCCGTCACGTGCCCCGAACTTGGTGTACTTTCACTCCTCCTTTCTCTGGTCTTCGTCGCTTCACATACCACAGCCGCTCGAAGAGTTCCTTTTTTCCCGAGTTCCAGCGTAGATAGTCCTGGTGGTGCCTGTAATCCTTGCCTCTGAGGAGTGTCCATATGCGATCACAGGCCCTGCGGAGCTCTTCTATTCTTGTGCTTGTTCCTTCTCTGTAGACCTTGATTATCTTCTTTTTGGCGCTCCAACCAAACCCCGTTGTTGAAAGAGAAAGCCATAGTGCTGACATTTTTGCGTCACCAGCAAAGGCCAACACTGGACACAGATTGGAAACGATCGCTGTGTCAGCGCTTGGATTCGAATCCAGTTTGAGCCGAACATTGATGCTATTGTCGTGTCCAATCTGTGGTCAGCGTTGGCCGTCGCTGATGACGACATCTCTATCAGCACTAAGGCTTTGTTATCTAGGATGTGTTGCCCTGGGACATGTAGTTCAAGGGAATTCTCAGAATCGCAACCCTCCTTTTCACGTCCTCGGTCGAGCGGGACCATTCTGCCATAAACCTTGGTCTGACCGTTACTGGCACTCGCTCGATGACGGTCAGTCGAAAGCTGCTAGGGCTTCGCACTCCCAATCTCTGTGGGAGAGCCTGAGGATGGCTCCTGGAACCTTACAACGATGGCAGCCCGGGTCAGGCGGGACGACGTAAGGCTCTCCTCTTGAGAGTGATGAATCACATATCGTAGGTCACTCGAGGGTTGATCGCCCCACCCGTACGGATCCGGTGGAGGGTGACGGTTTCCCGCCACCGGAAGGTGTTGTCTGGGATCGGATAGTACGTTGGCTACCAGGAGTCTTGTGACTCCCGAGGCCTTTGGAGCCGTTCACTTCTCACTTCTCTCCTTGGGTTGTATTTTTCAAGGCCGTTATGTCTGCCGGTGTCGTCGTCGTTGAATGTGGGTGGCCTCTGAGGTGGTGGCTGAGACGTGGGTCGGTTTTGAGCTGCATAGCACTGCCCGCTCTTCGCCGCTACATAGTAAGTCTCGTTCCCGGGTTCCCCCTCATGTGTGGTAACCCACCTGATGTCGAAGGTCAGTCCATGGGACCCCTGAAATTGCATAGCCGAGACGTACGGCGCGTCAGTGGCGGGACTGCACGTCGTCCTGTGTTTTGTGATGTCTCTGAGTGTTGATTGTGAGTACGTGTAGGTGATTACTTTGCAGTTTTGTGCTGACGCTCGTGCGGCGGTGTGAATTCCCAGATGAACTGCCTTGGTTTCTAGCGTTTCGGGCATTTGTTCCGAGCCTCCGCGGAGGCATGGCATTAGCGATTTGGTTGTTGGTGACTCGAGAATTACCCGACACACAGCGCCGGCCACGGACCATTTTCGGGTTTCTGGCTTCAGTGCGGCATTTGTGTAAACCAGCAGAGAGCCAGCGTCCTGAATCAAGGTCAGAAATTTCCGCTCGTGACCCTGGCTTGGTGTCTTTTGCGCTCCTTATTTTATTTTATTTTATTTTAGGTTTCTTGGTTGGTGCAGTTTTCCTCCCTTCTTTCGTGTGTTGCAGCTTGACTAGATGTGCCTCAGTTTGCTGCTTTTCGGTGTCTGCGAAGTCTGGCAAGTAGAGTGCCTCGTGCAGCTCGGCTATATTAATGTGTAGAAACTGGAGGCGTAATTCACTTTGGAGGCAAGAACCACCATGTTAAGTTTCTTGGCAACCTTTTCTCACGCTCCGGCCCCCTTTTCTGTGAGATATCCTTCGCACGAGATTCAGTCCCTGTTTCCATTTCTTGGACATTTCGCTGACCCAGCTGTTCGAAACCTGCTTTTTGTGCCCCACGTTAACCCCGAGAACTCTAACGTGCGGTTCTCTGTCGATAGGGCTGCCGTTAAAGATGATCGGCAAGTCAGTGTTCTTGCGTTCTTTCTCAAAGACCGAGAACCTAGTCTTCTTGGGCGAGGGTTGCATCTGTTTAGGCCAGAAACTTCGCTATTGTGACGAGTCCTTTCTGAAACGTCTTTTTCTGCGCTTCTGGCGCTCCGTCTTTGGTCCAGATCGTGATCTCATCAGCGTACGCCGTCAAACCCAGTCCTTCTATGTTATGTAGTTTCCAAATAAGTGGGGCCAGCGCTATGTTGAATAAGGTCGCGGATAGAACTGACCCTTGCGGGACCCCGACCCTGTTATCCCTGGTTCGTCCGTGTTTAGCTTTTGTTCCGAAGCCGGCCCTCATGCTGTATATTCTGCGTGCCAAAAAGGCAAGGACAAAGTCGAGCAGCCCCCATTCAGATTCAACTCATCCATCGTTTCAATAATAACCTTATGCGGCACCGAATTGAACGCACTCTTTATGTCTATCCACACGAAGACTCTCATCTTCTTGCTGCCTTTGGGTCTGTCCACCACGTTTCCGTAGATCAAGGCAAGACTGTCCCTGGTACTAAGGTTCGCCCTGGACCCCGTTTGAGTTGGGTGGAATATCCCATTGTCTATTGAAGTGCGCTGCTTCTTTGCCAAGTCCATGCACTCCATGAGGTTTCCCAGGATCGATGTCAGGGAGATGGACCTGACGTTCTTCGCGTCGGTAGCCGGTTTGCCTGGCTTCCGGATAGGAGCCCTGTGTGGATAACAATTTGATTATCCGCATCCGATCCGCATCCGCAGACATTGTATCCGCATCCGAACCGCATCCGCAAACTTTTTGCATTATTGTATCCGTATTCGATCCGCATCCGCATACTTTCTATCGATATCCGAACCACATCCGCAAAATGTGGAACCACATCCCACTCACAATCCAGGCATTTATTGTAAATCATAACATCAAGCGTGAATGGAAAAAGAAAAAAAACAATAGCACTGTCTAAGTTGCTTGCTTATCTTTGTTCGAATAAATCTTCGGGTCACCTTTCAAAGGGATGCCATTTTATCATTATCAGTTTCATCGTATTTATATTAGAAGCGATCAGCTTTCTCGAGACACTGCGCGTCCAAGGAAAAATTATATTAGTTATGCGACCGTCCTAGGAATCCGCGACACTCTGCCAGGAGAAAGTCTTTCGCTCTTTTCCTGCCAATGTACTCGCTTTCTCGGGATGATTGATGCCCTGCATTCTTCACTTTTTTCTATTGGAAAGGAGATCGAACTATACGGGGCGCTCTGACCCGTTTGTTTTCCCCACACTCGGTGTTTACTCAACACAAGGCCTACCCACATGCCCACAGGCCTTATGGGCATGTCCATGTCATTTTCTACAATGAAGCGCGGGGTACAGTGTAATGTAAAAAATACTAACAATAGAAGAAGTGACGTTAAGCGCCGGATCTATCCCGAAAGCAGTCGTCAGAGAATGCGAGCTTGACCCACTTGGGCTTTTGTGCTGAGCTGGCACCGTGCATGCTGCATTGTACATACAGGCCGGAGTGATACCAAAAGAGCCCCTGCTTCCCCTCACCGGAGAACACGAACTCCAGCCGATCGCTGACACCGCGTTCGGTGACTTCGGAAGAGCGCTCAGTCATTGTATTTGTTGTCCCCATCCGTATAGTTTCTATACTCTGTCTCATCCTACGACGGACTGAAGGCCAAAGCCACGGGCCGCCAGGTCCAATCACGTTCCACGGTATACTATGACACACTTAACATTGATTAGGGGTGGACGAATAATGCTCGAATTCAAAAACGCCGCATCATTTCTCTAGCTTCGACGATGCAAAAAGCCTATAGACAGTTCCATTAGGGTCATAGCAGAGAGGGTAAAAGAGAAAAAAATGCACTCCTCCTGTCACCCCGCATGTCGTCTGCTCCGCCGAGTGGGCTGTAGCTAGCGTCCGGCTGGCGTGCAAACTGTGTTTAAAATCGCGTCATTTTGGAACTTTTAAGCGGTGATGCGCAGATTTTGGTATGCCAGTTATCGTGTAATACTATGCTAGATAAAAAGACTCACAGGGTCCAATTGCGTTGTTACCTGCGTGCAAATAAAAAAAAAATGGAGAAAACTGTGTCAGATTGGCCGGTCTCTCTGGCGAAAAGTAAATCCGGTTGCTGTACCTTTTTTACTATACAAAGTTCGTACTGGTGTAGGCCTTTAGCGACCCTTAGTGGAAGTCTGTAATAATAAATAAAAACGTGCTCTCCTGCCGCAATACACGCAGTAGTTGAGGGTAGTACTGCCGGCTGACTGCTATTTAAGTAACGGAAAAAAGATACGCTAGTTGATCATTTACCGAAATAGAACAACAGAGAGCTATAGGCTGATTTTGGAGTAGCCATAACTATTCTAAGAACGCGAACCACTTCACAACGGCAGCCACGAGCGAGAGTTCGATGTTCCGTACAGCCCGCCGATACAGCCCAAAGATGGAGAACGGCAACCTTCCGGTTTGTCGTCTGCTAGCGGAGTCGGGCGCGTGCCCTCTCTCTCGTTTTACCCCGCCGAACCCGCTGAATTTCCCGGATGTATGGAGGGGGCGCTGCGGTCGAACAAAATGGTGCCGGCCAGAGAGCGCTAAATGGAATGGTCTATATGTCGTGTCTTTCTTTGCGTTGAGTCACTCAGTGCTCTTCGATTTGAACCACTGTCCTTCCGACCCCTCATCAATGATCCGAGACGCGGGCACCGATACGTGCATCGAAGCGAAATAAAGCACAATTTCTAAGTGGATCGTGGTTTGATCTTGCGGTCCGTAGCTTTTGCCTTTAGTCCATCGTAGGGTGAGACGAAGTATAAAGTTAACCACTTGGGGCGTCACGGCCTCTCCTCCTCCCCAATAGATAGCGTTTTTGACAAGATGGAACGCACTAACTGAAGCGATCTTCAGTGAGAACCAGATCATTCTTAGGATCCCTATCGTTTCTTCGAAACGCGCTTTGTGGAAGTACGTTTCGTGGACAACTTTTCATGGACATACATTTCATGGACACACGGTTCGTCGACGCTGTACGTTTTGTGGGCACATGCCCCTGTGACGTTTTGTTGATAACGCATTTCTTCACTAAGCCGCTAAAAGCTAGCGCGCGATTCACTAAGGCACGCTTAACCAAACCATACCTCGCCTGCGTCTTTCCTGTTATCCAGGCGAGACGCAAAAAGTTTGTTACGGAAATAGCAAGGTTGTGTGCGACAAAACGTCTCAGGTTTTTCGATGAATTGCACCGGGCAAACATTTAGATCCGGATACGCGGATATCCGCATCCGTAGCCCCTGGCAGCCGCATCCAATCCGCAATCCGCCAAAATTTGTCTAATTTTTATCCGCATCCTCCAGTTTACTGCGGATATCCGCGGATATCCGCGGATAATCCGCAGATATGCAGGGCTCCATAGGCAATACCACGGACATTCTTCACTCGTCTGGAAAATCTGCGGTCTCCCAGATTATGATGAAAGTCTTCAGTATTTTGTCTTTGACCGTCTTAGGCAGGTTTCTCAGCATGGCGGCCGTGGTCCCGTCCCAGGACGGCGCGCTGCTCGTTCTGCACTGGCCAATGGCGATTCCTTGTTCCCATTCGTTATAGGGGGAATCTCGGTGTTCTCTCGCCGACCTGAAGTGTATAGGGGAGTAGATTTTCTGGTCTTGTTCTTGATTCGCTTGGGGATAGAAGACGTTCTCCCTTTCCTCAAAAATGTATTGTTTCCCTGCCCACGTGTAACGCAATAACGGGGACGGCGGTGACGCTCTTTTTCTTTCTACTCATCGAGTTGAAGACTCTCCAATGGTCTTTCATTGTGGTGGTGTGGTTCACTATGGCAGCAGCTTGTAGTTGAGGGCCATCAAGTTTGTATTTCGTCAAGAGTGAAGAACTTTGCCTATCTCAGAAGGTTTCTTGAAGAGGCGTGAGTGACTGATGTGAAATGATTAGCGAATGCATGGAAATAGTCGAACCATGTCCATTTCAAGACAAGTTTACTCACAAATGGTCTATTTTAAAGGATTTGACATAGCACCAGCTTATAGTCGACGGTCCTAAATTTTGTATTTCATAACCAGTTAAGTTCTCGGTCGAAGTCAAAAAGTTCTCGGATGACGTGCGTGTGCCAGAATTTTAAAAGATGAACGAATGCGTAAATCCGCGCGAAATATTCCCACTTTGAGACCGGTTTTCTCAGAAAGATATCATTTTTAAGTATTTGCCATAGTAGCAGGTTGGGCTCGAGGGCTCTACATTTTAAAAATATTCCATTTCTAGTTGGGGACTAATTTGTGCTGAAAAAGTTCCCTGGCGAAGCGCGTGTCCCAAAATTTCAAAAGATGAACGAATGCGCGAAAAGAGTCGAAACATCCGCACTTTAAGTCAGCTTTATCAAAAAGGACTCATTTTGACGTATTTGTCCCGATAGCAGGATGGGCTCGAGGGCTCTACATTTTATATTCCAGCTCTAGTTGGGAAATGCGTTCTCCTCGAAAAGTGTCCTGGCGAGGTGCGTGTGCCCAAATTTCAAAAGATGAACGAATGCGCGAAAAGAGTCGAAACATCGGCACTTTAAGTCAGCTTTATCAAAAATGACTCATTTTGACGTATTTGTCCCGATAGCAGGATGGGCTCGAGGGCTCTACATTTTATATTCCAGCTCTAGTTGGGAAATGCGTTCTCCTCGAAAAGTGTCCTGGCGAGGCGCGTGTGCCCAAATTTTAAAAGATGAACGATTACGTAAAGACAGTCGAAAAATCTCCATTTTGTGACCGGTTGTATCAAAAGGTACTAATCTTTTAGTATTTGCCATAATACCAGTATGAGATCGAGGGCTCTAGATTTTACATTCCAGGTTTAGTTCATTACTTAGTTCTTTTCAAAAAGCTACCTGGCCAGGCGCGGTTGCTCCCATTTCAAAAGATGAGTGAATGCGTGAAAACAGCCGTACCATCGCCACTTTGAAACCGTTTGTCTCGAAAATTAATAATTTTTAGCATTTGACATAATGCCAGGGTGGACTTGAGGACTCTAAATTTTATATTTCAGCTTTAGCTGGGAACTGCGTTCTCCTCGAAGAGTTCTCCGGCGGGTCGCTCGTGCCCTGATTACAAGAGATTAATGAATGCGTAAAAACAGCCGAACGATCCCCATCTTGAGACAGGTTGTTTTAAAAAGTGATCATTTTTAGTATTTGCCATAATAACAGGATGGGCTGAGGGCTCTACATGTTATATTCCAGCTTTGGTTCGTAACTTAGTTCTTCTCAAACAGTTCCCTAGTGAGGCACGGACGCCCGAATTTCAAAAGATGAACGAATGCGCAAAAAAACGCCGAACCATCCCCACTTTGAGCAAGGTTGTCTGAAGAAGTAATATTTTTTAGTATTTGCTATAATACCAGGATGGGCTCGAGGTGCATGTCGGGGTTCGGGATCTCGTTCATGACTTTCATCGACTCAGTGGCCCTTTCGGTAGCGGTTCTTAGCAGCTGGGCCATCTTTGCCACGTGTATGTCTTCGGCATTTTTTGTGTGTATTTGTCTTATACAATCCCCTTCGTGGCCTCCTGTGCGTCAGACTTTTCGTGCCATTAAAACGGTGTCGTCGTCACGTGTCGGAAGGGCACGCGACAGCCTCCGAGCTATGCATCAGTGAGTTTTAGTAGAACGTGTTCCCCCTCCGCTAACCCTCCGCAACGAAGAAACCGCCACTGCGCCTGCGTGCCGATGGCATTGGCTGTAGAGTTCCGGGTAGCGGAGGGGCTATGCGGAGGGGTGAACACGGTCTACTAAAACTCCCTATGAAAGAGTTTTCGTAGACCGCGTTTCCCCCTCCGCTAAGCCCTCCGCAACGAAGAAGTTGCTACTGCGCCTGCGCGCTGATAGCCTTGACTCTAGAGTTCCGGGTATCGAAATGGGTTGTGGAGGGCGTTGCGGGACGGCCAAAACGATTTACAAAAACTCCCTATTGACTCTGGTGGCTCGTAGCGTCTTTTGCGGTCTTTCGAAAGGTAGAACAAAGTATAGATAGGGAGACCGGAAACAGGTCGCTCCCACATTGTTTTAAAAAGGTTTTAACCAAAAACTTGCGTCAGTCTGAA
>JABSTQ010008228.1:0-37569 GCA_013358835.2 Ixodes persulcatus | reverse complement strand
AACAACTACTCTGCGGGGACTTGACCTAATGCTATATTTGTTGCCATTTCCGTAAAAAAAGTGACGAACCTCCGATTTCCCCCGGAGCAATGCATACCAGTTAGAAAAAAACATTGAATAGGGAATGAAAGGGCATCATGAAAGATTGTGTTAAAAGTGCTTGTACTTTTCCTTGAAATATATTGTATTTTTACACGTCACTTCAAGTACTTGCACCCGGTACTACTTTACTTTACTTGAAGTACATAACCTCTCATTTACTTTGTGCTTCACTGCAAGTACTTTTTAGATGTACTTTACGGAACACTCTAAACAAGCAAACACTGTCTGCGAAATCAAGCTCAGAGGGTGCTAAACCTCAAAGTAGAAACGACACATTCGCAGTACATCATAGACCAAACAAACACGAAAGTACAAAACAGTTAGGCACGCAGAAGCAGAAGCAGAACCAGCTATTAAAGCATTTCTGTGAAAAAGCCAATTCATATTTGGCTAGCACAATTTCGCAAACGGATCAAAATTTCTTTACTTTATTCTTTTACCATAAAACATTTAAAAGTAACTTCAAAGCAACTTAAAAAGTAATTCGCTACTTGTTTACGGTAATTTGTAATTTTCTCAATCACTTTTATATAATTTCTACTCTACTCAAATTACATTCGACGTCAATAATCAGTAACTTAACTTTATTACGTTTTTGAGTAACTTGCACATGTCTGATTGACCATGATTCGCACCAAAGTGACACTGCATTAATATCCTTTTGTAACTGTCTTGATTCAAGGTTATTGGTTACTTCGCTGTATAGGACGCAGTCATCAGCGAATAGTGAAATATTGGATGAAATATTAGATGGTAAGTCATTAATATAGATTAAAAAAGGCAAAGGTCCTAAGACTGAACCCTGCGGTACTCCTGAAGTGACAGAAACTAAAGTGAAACTAGAGTCATTGATGGTAACCAATTGTTTGCGATTAGTCAAGAAAGAATGTATCCAGGTGAGAACTTTAGGGTCGATATTAGGTTTACTGAGTTTTAACAGAAGTAGTTTGCAAGACACTTATCAAACGTGTTTGAAAAATCTAAGCAGATGCAATCTATGCCTGGCCTCCGGTCAAGTATTGAATGGAGGTCATGTGTGAACGATTCAGGCTGTGTTTCGCATGAGAATGATTTCCGAAAACCATGTTGAAATAGACAAAAGATGCAGTTTGAATCAAAGAAATTTACTAAATTAGGATAAACTATATGTTGAAGTATTTTGCATGGGACACTGGTCAATGACTTAGGACGAAAGATTAGAGGACTATGTTTATCACCTCCCTTGTGAACAGGAACCACCCTTGCGACCTTACAAACATGGGGTAAAACACCGTACTGTAGGAATTGAATAAATATAGCAGATAGCAAAATTGACGTATACATCTTCGTGTTTTAAAGGAACTTTGTATACATTTCGTCGATTCCTGCTGGTAATGAAAGTTTAAGGGAATCAAATATTTTAACAATGTCCTCAGGATCAACCGCTATCGGATACATTGGCAGGTAGTCATAAGATATGCAATCATAAGTAGGAGAGCTTGAAGGAACCGAGAAACTTACAAATACATCATTGAGAATATTAGCACAATCCAAACTAGCAATGAGGCTACCATCATCGGCCTTCAATGGCACTGAAGTTTTGCTGTTGCCTTTCGTAACGTTCCAAAACTGTTTAGGATTATTTATTGACATGGACGGTAAGGTGCAGGGAAAAAATATATTTCTGGCTTGATCAACAGCAGTTTTTCATGAATCAGCAGCCGTCATGGGCACCAAAGTTGGCCATCGTTTAACCAATGTTCCAGCCATCATTGACACAAAGTTGGGCCATCGTTCAATTAATCTTCCATCCATCATTGGCACCAAAGTTGGGCCATCGTTCAACCAATGTTCCAGCCACCATGAGCACTAAAGTTGGGCCATCGTTCAACGAATGTTCAGCCATCATTGGCACCAATCTAAGGCCATCCTTTAACTAACTTTCCAGCCACCTTTGGCACCATTGTTGGTCATCGTTAAACCAATATTTCAGCCATCATTGGCATCCACACTGTCATTGGCTTTGCCGATTTTGGCTTCCAAACTAATTTAATGGCTATGCCATCATTGGCATACAAGTTCATTCATTGAATTGGCCGCTATTGGCAGTCAAGATAATTATTTGGCATGTCCCAATGTTAATGCCACATCTTTAATGATTGCTATGCAATGATGGCAATGCGTAAAAATCCTGGTTATTCCAACATCCGGTTTCAAGAACCCCTGGCCTGTTTTGTATTAGTAGCCTACTGCAAAAAAAAAAAAAAAAACATTATGGGCACAAATGGCAAGGTCCTCCGATGCTTTGTCTATGCACTATTTTATCTGGCGAGCAAATGACTAATTCAAGATCAATGAATACTTTTTGCGGAACTTTTATTGAAAGGGGCTAGGGAAGAGGCTCAGCGGGGAGCCAATGCCTGGTCCTGGGGAGGGTCCTGGGGAGGGTTCTGGGGCGAGTCCTGGGGCTGGGGAGCCATTAGGCTTCCCAACGCCTCTTCTTGCCGCCTCCCCTGTCGCAAGACCCTGGCAGCCACTTCAGCATCATTTTGTAAGCTGCCGATTCTTCAATTTTTAGATTCGCACTGACGGCATCTACGAAAAGATCCAAAGGTTGAAGATCAACGCTTTCAAACTCACATTGGTCTTAGTAAAGCACACTCCCAAGCAGCACGTTGTGAATGGGCCTAGGTTCTACATAAGTTCACTCGTTTCGTCAGCATCGAGATGTTCTGAAGAGCTAAGCTCACAATGAACTAAAGTTATTCCGCAACCTCAACCAAGTCGTCGTGAAGTCAAAGATGTCTTTTCACCGTTAGCTCTTTCTGAACTATGTAACTGAATATATCATGCACAAGCAAATGAACAGACGCGATCAGGCCACGAAAGGCAGTGCTGGCTCACTCGCTCTATCAAAAGCCTAGCCGCGGTATCCCTCCGCTGACAAATGCTTGCTGAAATGAATTGCTCTCAAGCTAGCATCTGGCAAACGTGCTAATTATTCGTTAGCCCTGAATGTGTATCGTTTGGAACGTTGGATATCTCAAAGTCATATAAAACGTTCCGAACTGAATTAACCATTTTAATACATAAAGGAAACGCTTAAAGAAAAAGCACTCGAACATGAGTTTGTGAAACAGGCAGCAAAACTGACACAAATTATTATCTTCAAATCTCCTAGAAGTTTATTACACACAACATGTTCCGTCGAGAAGTACAAACGTGCAAGCAATCTGCGAAATGTAAAGAGGTGCTGCTAAGCTTTTATACAGCTCAAAAAAATTGCAAAGCAAACGAAACCGGGGTAATTCTAGGCCATACTGTCTGTTCTCCCGGCAGCTGGAAAAATATTTTTCCCAAAACTCTTCTGACAGACGCCTCTCATTGGCGGTGGCAATCAGTTCATCGAATGACGTTTCATTGACAGATCGTTTTAATGACACGCTGATTCATCAGCAGATTTTTTTACAAAATATTAAGTTGAGATTTTTTTATATTTTTTTCTGTTAATAGGTTACCCCAAATTGTCGCATAATGGCATGTAGGGGGGGGGGGGGGGAGGGGACGCGTGGTTTGAAATTCTTGTAATGAGCCGTCGCAGAACGTCGCCGCGAAGCTGCATGGACGGGTTTGCCAGCCGGTGACACACCCGCGAAAAAAGGAAGTTAATATTCTGCCGCCGGCACAATAGCCCGGGGAAACAAATGCCGGCAGTTGCCCCCTATTGGGTCTCGTATAAAACGAATTGTGAAAAGAACTATTTGAAGCTGTAGAGTAACTTCCTGGTAAGGTGTCTGTCTCTTATGCGGCGGGAGCCTGGTTTAATTATCAATGTGGGATTACTTTTTTTTTCTAGGCATTTGGCGGTATCTACGGCATTTCCTTTTACGATTAACACCGAAAAAAGATGTTGTCAACGGTACTTTGCTGAATTAAATGGTTTGAGACTCACTTTCGGGGTGAATAGATGACAGCGAGGCTTGGGCCGCCGGCGGGCCGCTGGGAAGCGGCGTGTACAGGTGGGACAATTGGTTTAATAGTTTTCAAATGAGCAGCCATGACTGTGATACACGAACCGTCCGTTTTATTCATACGCCGTCCGAAACTGACTGAATTTGTTTTCCGCAGGCTATGTCCTTCATTCACCCTCGGGAAGGGCGCACTCCCATACCATTTATTTCAGCGAAGTTTCGTCCAAAACATTCGTTTTTTTTTTTCAGTGTTAATCATAAAAAGAAATGCTGTAAATATCGTCAAATGCTTCAAAAATGTTCGAGAAACAAAAAATAAGCCCACACTGGTGGATTGAATCAGGGTCCCGCTGTGTATAAGACTAACACCTTACCAGTGAGCTACTTTACAGCTTCAAATAGCCGTTTTCATAATTCGTTTTACACAAGACACAATAGGGGATACCTGTCGGCATTCTTTTCCCGGCTGCCGGAAGAATATCCACTTCTGCGAAAAAATTTCCCTGCAGCGTGCGACTTGCGTAGCGACTGTCGGTGATATGTTAGTGCTGACGAAACTTGTCCATGAAACCTGTGTCCATGAAAAGTTGTCTATGAAACGTGTTTCCACAAACAGCCGTGAGAACAAAGAAGTCAGTATTCTACCGGGAGTTGCATGATTTCAGGCGGCTAGTGGGAAGGGGACTCTCGGTAGAAGTTCGGAAAAATTATTGCCCCGGTTGCCGGGTGAATAGACACTGCCGTATTCTATAGGTAATCGGGAAGAGTACCCGTAGAACAGCGGTCACTCGTTGCCAACAAGCAGGTTGCCGTGCACTTCCCAAAAACTTAGCGGACTAGAAAGATGCATTTCGAGATATTTGTCGATATGGGCACCGCAGAACAACCACGTACACACACTAAAGAGATGGTGGGGCTCTGTGAAGATACAACACGATGCGGTACAAGCTGTCATTTGCCGGGCCAAACCACGTCACGAGAATTGTTGTGACTTCTTCGAAGACATCTCTAGTTGCCGATATACGCGTATGACTTTTCAAACACTGGGCCACACAGGCCGCAGCTAAGAGTTCAGACAGAGGCAGGGAAAGGAATGCTGGTAGGGGGAAGCAGATGGGTTGCTGGAGAGGTGAGGAGGAATCATTCCCCTCCCTCCAGCATTTCGCCTGCATCCTGCTTCTTCAAGGTCCCCGGGTGGGTGTGCCCACAAAAGGCTTATCTTCGAGGGTCATCCGAACAATGAACACAGCGAGAAGATTGGTCAGTGGATACTTTTGTGAGTTTGTCCCAAAGTTGATAGTGCAGTGGATGCTATGTGAGTGGTCTACCAAGCAGTGTCCTTCAGGCAGGTGCCCTGCTCTCTCTTCTGACCCGCTTGGAGACTATAGTCACGTGACCGTAACCGCAGACACGCTTGGCCTAAAATACGCATTGCATCTGCTCTGCTGTCAATACCGAGTGAACAGGACAGCAGCACGAAGGCTACTCGGCGACAACTTTTCTTGCCAATGCAGGAAAAGATACAGGCCCGCGATCCCTCTCCCATTTGGAGCGCTGAATAAAGCTGTGCACGAGCTGTCCTCCTTTCCACTGCATTGCTAAGAAACGTTCTGGCCGAGATAGTTTTTGGAGTCCCAAAAGAACTGCCCTTCCCAAATGATAACAAAAACGGGAGGTATGAAGATGCTATGTTTTACGCCGTAAAACCCACACTCTGAACTAAAATGGAAAAATAACCGGGTCTATTTTCTGCGCACGATTTTCCAAAGTAAACTGAAATTACAAAGAAAAAAAAATATTACTCAGAAATAATCTGTGCCGTATATTTCGCAGCATGTCAATAACAAATTTTTTTTTGTTTCGCGAGGGTTGTGTACATGTAACAAAACCTGTACCATTTCTTAAATCATGTAATCATAAATGCAACACAGATGCAAAGACCCACAAAGCTGAAGTTAAAAAAACGCAAATCTAACACGAAAAAAAAAAACGCGAATCTTCTGAGCTCGAAAGTGCTAACGACTTATCATATCGCAGAATAATAATAATAAAAAAGAAAAATAGCAGCAATAGGGTCTGCATAGTTGAGGAATTCGCAGAGCAGTGAGGTAATAGGACGTCCCCAAGATGGCGCAAAATTCACAATGAAGTAATTAAACATTTGTTTCGGGTGTAAAAAAGTGTGTTTAAGCCCTTTTTGGTCGTTCTCGACGTGGGCGTTGACGGACATAGCGCCGCTGCTAGCGCCCCTGTCGAGGCGAGGACTACTTTTTACACGTTTTAACGACAATATATCGCACTATAGACTCGTATATTTGGCCCATATGCAGCCTCGAGCGAGCTGTTTCAAATGTTGGTGTAAGACAGAGCAATTGCGTAGCAATCCAGGCATGAGAACCGACTGCGCCTCGATCTGGCCGACCGCGCTCGCTCTGCTGAAATGTGAGCGTGGGAATTCCGAGCACCGTTAGCTTACTGTTGTCACAAGAGGCTGCTTTGTCATTGAGACCTTGCAAACACCTGCGGAGCCGTTCCAGTGCTTGGCGCATCTCCCGCGCAGCATCGCAACGTTTTTGGCACCTGATAGGCCAAGAGAGCCCGTAGCGTGTGCTGCGGTTCATTCTAAGTTGAAGCAAACTAGCCGCGAAGTACGTGAACTGTTGCAACGATGCGTGATGTTGAAAACCAAACAGAGAAAAATTATCTTGCAGGTTTTTCCAGTTTTAGATGTGGCGATTCGAGACATGAATGCTTTAAATGCCATGGAGGGATCAATTTTTTGACGCTATTATTGCGTTCATTCGGCTCCCTCTCTACACTAATGAACTGATCTTTTTATTTTCGAGACCTGCGCTTTTCTAGACAGCTTCCTGACAACACCAGTCGGTCCTTGGCGCACTGAATCCTGCAAAGCCAAAAACTACGCCCAAAACCACTCCGTTGTACTTCCGTGGAATCATGGGGCCAGTGAATACAGTGATGCTCACAAAATTTTTAAATGTTGGTGGCCTCCCGCCTGTCTACCCTGGTCGGCTCGGACCAAAAAGATACAAAAGGCACCAAGACAATCCCTTTCCTGGCAGTTCCGTGCAATTCCGATGCCCGGAAAATACAGTGACAAGCCATGCTGGCAGTTCACCGAATGCCATGGGCAGTCCTGGTCCAATGTACTATGGCCAAGGCCCAATCTTGGCCCCATAGCTAGTCTAAGCAAGTGTGCTGCCTGGGATGTTCCATGCTGTAAACTCCTTCATCAAGAATCTATACTAAATGCAACTTTCCAATTAACACCTTTGCCCTCTAAAAGATTGCCAATTAGTTTTAATTCATGAATAACTTATTTGATCACAGAGTCTTCCTATCAGCCTTTTTATCAGGACGCCTTCTTACAACAGAGATTTTCATTGTCTAGAGTACTTCATTCGTTTTTAAAGCTCGGTTCCAGAACACGAGGCACCCTGATACCTTGCGCCAACACACTTTCAATGTTGGTAACCCATTGGCTAAGACAGGCCAACGTTGATCAGCCCAAGCCAATCAATTACCAATGTTGGTAGGCCACTGGCTAAGACAGGCAAACGGTGGCCAGCTTAAAATAATCGATCGCCAACGTTGGTAACCCATTGGTTCTATAACAGTTTATATTTCTGCGGGCGTTCTCACTACCGTAGTCACTACTGCAGTTGTCGTATTTTCTACGCACTTTAAGATCATTTTTGGGCAAGCAGACATAATGCACCAGCTTCTTCTGTTATATGTTGCTTGTTCGCCTTTCTTTGCAGCTTGAAATGCGCTTCAACTTATGTCACGTCCTTCCTCAAACATAGGGTGTTCGAGATCTTAATTCAACGTGATTTTTTATTCGTGAAAACATGTAATTGCTTAATCAATCGCTGGATATTTGTTTTAAGGTATTATTTTTTGCTAAGAAAGATTAGTGATTTTTATTGATTTTTAATTTTGTCCGGTTCAATCTGAATTATAGGCCGTGTTTTAAGGCTCAGCCAAGCGGGTTGCTTTGAGATTTTCAAGATCACATCCAGCTGACAATACTCCCGTGTCGTAGGTACTGGGGAGGCGGGTGGAGCTTTCGGGGTTGAACCCTGCCTCCCCTCCCCCCCCTTGGAAATGTTTCCAGGTTGTGTCGCTAAATGGGCATAAGAGAAGAGGCAGTATGCTTTTTGCCTGATAAACACACACACAAATCGAAGGAAGCGTGCATTTTGTATTTCATTTGAAATTTACTGAGCATAACTATCAGTTTTGGGATGACACGCCTTAGTTATAGCCTGTCACAGGTGGTAAAAGCTCCTCCCATCCCTTTCCACTTTTGCAAAGCGAAGTATCGGGAGGAGACGACCACCTCCACAGCGTTTGCTTTTAACCTGTCACTGACTACGGCGTTTGTCTTCGTGGACGTTCAAAATTGATACATCTTGCAATGCATACCGTGTTCTAATTCAGTTGCTATCTAGCTGTGCGTGTGAAAACAGAAGAATCGCTCCCCCCGGAGCCATAGCTATAGACGGTTCTCAACGTGCGCGATCAGAACATAAAAAAACTAAGTCAGTTATATATAAGGTTGGTAAGCCACTGGCTAAAACAGGCCAATGCTGCCCAACCAAATTCAACCGATTGCCAATGTTGGTAACCCAATGGCTAAGACAGGCCAATGTTGGCCAGCCTAAGACAATCGATTACCAGTGCTGGCAACTCATTGGCTAACATAGACCAATGTTGGCCAGCCTAAGCCAATTGATTACCAATGGTTGTAACCAATTGGCTAAAACAGGCCACTTTTAGCCTGCCGAAGTCAACCGACTGCCAACGTTGGTAAGCCATCGGTCACGTCAGGCCAATGTAGGCCAGTATATACTCGTGTACCACCAATATTGGTAGTAATATGGCCACATTTGCCCAACATTGGACCATTGTTTGCCAATTAAATACCAATGTTTGCCCGACGTCGTGTGCTGTCTGGGAAGCGACCCATCGTCGACCAGTCAAATGTTTTTTTTGTTTTTTTTCGCAGAACGAAAGAAACGCTTCTTCTTGTTACGCAATCTGTTGAGTGCTCTATTAAACCATGGCGCGTCTGAATTGGAATACACCTTCCTCAGAGTGATATGCAAATTTAAAAGTTGATCAAGTTCCATCTTGAATAAGTTCCAATTATCATTAACAGAACGCTCATGAAAGCAGGGTATGAAAGTTTCCATAAACGTGCACAGGTCCCTATTAACTGCCTCAAGGTTAGCTTTACCGTAGTTTCGTACACGTTTGAAAATATTTGGTACAGCCGCCGACGGCATTTTCATATCAAAATATAATAGGCAATGATCACTTAAACCCGGTTAATGTAATATGGACGAGACTATCTTCGGTCAAGTGGTGAGGATAAGGTCTAGTATAATTGCTGAGGAGCCGGCAGTGCGAATAGACTTGGTTAGCAATTGCGAAAGACTATAATCAGAAAATAAAATCTACAAAACTATAGCTTCCCAAGCAGAATGGCTGAGCAACTGGGGAAATCACAGACCATACAGTGATATCTTTGAAGTTGTCACTTTGCCCTTGCTGTTCCTTACCTTTGCTGTATTTCTCCTACGCAGATGTGCTCGCTGGCAAGACTCAAGGGTGAGAAAGATAACTAAACGTGTTTATAAATCCATGGCTTCAAATTGGTATACACCAATCGACGCCGTTTAAGATTAGATTTTCCTCGCCTTGTATATTTAAATTAGAGCTTTCAGCGCAACCCTCAATTTAAGAGTCAACACTTTTCGAGACCACCTCGGTGCCTTCATAGGTCATTGGGTGATTCCACGTGAGATCGAACCAGCAGGTCCACTCAACATTTTTAGTTTTTCTGTTTTTTATATGTGATGTGCACACAATTGAATCGCACTAAACGAAACTTTTTGTCTCAAAACCGCGTTTTCACTACGAGAAAAAAAAAATGTTTCAAGACTGCGCGACGACCCCACTCCAACCGCGGACTGCATTAGGTGCCAAATTTGAGGTCCTGTGGGAGGCAGACGAAGAGCGGTACGCCAAAAATGGTCATTGTTTCATGTAAAATACCAAAGTTTAAGTCACCTGCATGCAAATATTGCGTGCTTTATGAATTTAAAAATATATTAAAAATTCTTAGCTTTCTACCAGGTGCAACAAATGCACTAACTTTCAGGCCTTCTACCTCAATCTGTATGGCATTAATGAGTTCGAAAGTTTCACATAATATAGGCCACGGCATCTAAATTATTGGTGAAAAAATATGAGCTTCCGATAAAAATACAAACATAACAAAAATTATTTTGAAAGAAACACATTTTCAAAAAAAAATACCCGTAATGAAAAAAACAAAGTAAAGAAAAAAAACGGTCTCAATTTCACTAAAACTCTAGGGTACAACTCGCCTTAGGCCGGGCAAAAAGAAAGTGCAAAAATATGTTGCATCATTTGCTTGGTACAAAAATTGTAACCGGTCGAAGTGGCGGTTGTAAAGTTTCTTGACTGCGGCGCTTTTCGATTCTCCGTGCTGCTAACTTTTTTTTTTCTAAAAAATTGCAACTTTCTTTTTTTTTGTTCAAAATAAGAAAATGTATGTGTTGTAGCTTGCTGTCAGAAAGATATCTTTACAGATTTTCTTTTGCTTGTGACTGTCTACGGGCACTCATGAAAGTTTCCTATGGATGAGAATACTCCACGACAGATCGAAACTGCAAGTCCACTCGACATTTTTTTTTTTTTTTACGCAAAGTACACACAAATGAATCACACGAAGCAAAACTTTGTTTATCGAGAAAGCGTTTTCACTTCGTTAAAAAAAAAAATGTTTTAATTAAGATTGCGCGATGGCCCTGCTTCCATCGCGGACTGCAATAGTTGCCAACTTTGCGGTCCTGTGGACGGCAGGCTAAAAGTGGTACGACAAAAATGCTTTTGTTTCTTATAAGGCATCAAAGTTTAAGTCAACAGCATGAAATTATTGTGTTTTGTGTAAAATAAAAAATATAATAAAATGCATAACTTAGACAAGGCGAAACAAATATACTAACTTTCTGGCCTTCTACCCCAATATGTATGACGTTAACGAGCTTGAAAACTATACACAATATAGGCTAGGGCATTCAAAATATACTTACAAAATATGATTTTTGGTAAAAATATAGCCAGATGCCCGTCGTTGGTTTGGCACGTAAACCCCACAATTTGGTAAAAATATAAACATTAAAAACATCATTTCTGAACAGCACAGTAAAAAAAATACAAATATTGAAAAAAAGGAACCCAGTTTTTATTCTATCAAAAATTTGGGATACAACTCTCCTTAGGCCAGGCAAGGAAGCTTACAAAAACATCGCACAATTTGCTTGGTACAAAAGTTCTAACCGGTCAAAGTGGTGGTTGCGAAGCATCTTGACTGGCGCTTTCGCTTCTCCCCGCCGCTGGTCTCTCTTTGCACTCTTTGAAAAAGTTCGCTTTTTTACCTCTCCATACAGGAAGTTCAGTCTGATAGTATGTATTTACACGAAACACCACAAAAGTTAGCAATGCTTGTCTCGCTTGGAACGGGCACACATAAAATTAAATTGCTGTTGGCCTTCCATGCTGGCTTGCGAGTTCGAGCCAATGTCAAGATGGCACATTAGCTTTAATCAGATTTAAAAAAAAAAGGTTTAATTGCAGTGAGCTTGGTTGCAGCAGTTCCCACCACCAAGAGGATATGACCGCACTGCTCATCTTGTGTGCTTTTCCTGGGCACACACTCACAAACACACAGATGTCCAGATGATATCACTGCCACGAAGACATCAATTCTGCCACCGCGCATTCTAAAATAGTCTAGATGAACTTTCACATTAATCCACCTTGACGCGATCAGAGTTCAGTGGATTCTCCGAATTTCCTTCAAGGGGAAGCGCTGACGAGCCGTCCTCTTTAGGTAGCTGTTACGTTTTTAGACGCAAGAAAGGCAGCGCATGAACGTTCGTGCCGGAGTCAGGCAGAAGACTGCTCGAGTTTCGTTTATTAGAACTGTAGAGAGTAAAGGAGCGACGCCTCAGGCACAGGAGTACGGTGCGCTTATGTTACGGCGGAGCCAAGGAGGATGTGCATGTTTGCCCAGCGATAAACGCGAGCTGAAATATCTCACCAGTACCAGCTCCTGACAGCGAAAGCGACCGCGAAGTATACCGCGCGGCAAACGTAAACGTCCTCGTTGGCTCCGTCGTAACATAAGCGTCCCGTACCCTTGTACCCAACGCGTCGTTTTTTTTTTATTATATACTGTTTTAATCAACGAGACATGCGAAGTCCAAGCGCGATCAAGTTCAAGAAGTCCTGCCTTGCCCAGCCTCCCGCGCCCCCCCCCCCCCCCCTCCTTTTTTCCAAACACGCTGCACTGGTTCACCCAGTAGGAGCTCGTATTTCGCTTACAGCGCGCGAAGGAACATGAATCATCGTTTCGTGTTTGTATGTTCTTCACAAGTGCCCGGGGCAGCTAGAAAACTAATGCGAACACAGACGTGTGATATGCTGGTTCTCCACCAGAACCTTGCACAGATGAGCGTAAACTTTCATGAGTGCCCGTAGACAGCCAAAAGCAAAATAAAATCTGGAAAGATATCTTCTCTGACAGCAAGCTACAACACATAAGCTTTCTTATTTGTGACAAACAAAAAGGAAGTTGCAATTTTTAGAAAGAAAAAGGTAGCAGCGGGGAGAAACCAGTAACGCCGGAGTCAAGACACTTTGCAACCGCCACTTTGACCGGTTACAATTTTTGTACCAAGCAAATAATGCAACATGGTTTTCCACTTTCTTTTTGCCTGGCCTAAAGAGAGTTGTATTCCAGAGTTTTAATAAAATAGAGACCGGGTTTTCTTTTTATTTTGTTTTTTTCAATATGTTTTTTTTAAACTGGGTTTGTTCCAAAATAATGTTTTGTTATGTTTATATTTTTATCGGAAGCTCATATTCTTCACGAATAATTTAGATGCCCTGGCCTATAACATGTGTAGCTTTCGAACTCGTTAATGCCATACAGATTGAGGTAGCAGGCCTGAAAGTTAGTGTGTTTGTTGCTCTTGGTCTAAAGTTAGAAACTTTATATATATATATATATATATTTAAACTCATAAAACACACAATATTTGCATGCAGTTGACTTAAACTTTGGTGTGTTACATGAAACAAGAAATTATTTTGGCGTACCACTCTACGCCTGCCTTCTACAGGACCGTAAATTTGGCACCTAATGCAGTCCGCGGTGGGAGCGGGGCCGTCCCTCAAACCTGAAACATTTTTTTTCTCGTAGTGAAAACGCAGCTTTGAGACAAAAAGTTCTGTTTCGTGCGATTCTTGGGAGTGCACATCACATATAAAAAAAACAGAAAAAACAAAAATGCTGAGTGGACTTGCTGGTTCGATCTCTCGTGGAATCACCCCATTGCGTTCGTCGAGAACCATTAGGTCGCAGTCCCCTTGCACATACATAATAAAAAAAAATACATGATGTTTGCTGCAGAGAGGTTTCCAACATGTATGCGGACTTTTTTTGTGTGTGGGAATTCTGAGAGGACCGTCACACGAGCTGGACGTCAGAGAGTGTCTGCCGACTATTTTGTATGATGTATTAGCTTCTGAAACGGCGGCTTGAAGCGCAAAACTCGTGTGAGCAAAGTTCGCGTCGCGTCACTCCGCTCAGAGCCGTGTGGGGAGAGACTTTGGTCAATGGGAGTCGCGGGTAGGAGCGGGGCGTGCACCAGACTCAAAAAGCGGGCTTGGCATGCAATCTTGGCCAACCAAAAGCCGAAAGAGATCCCCTAGAGGTGGTGGCGAGAAACAGTTTTATTCATGGTTATTAGGTTTTAAAAAGCGGGAGAATTCATTGTAGAAACCCTTCCTGGTTGAAAATAGAGTGCACTTGATTTTTCGATCATGATTATGCAGAAAGATGTAAGAAACGAATGCGCCTCTCAACTTTGTTGAGAGGCGCATTCGTTTCTTCTGCCCGGCATTCTGCCCGGCCCTCGGCGCCTGGCGTAACGATTATGTCGATCGTTCCGCTAGTCGCGCTCTTCCGCCATGATTTTGAATGACCGTGATTGAAACATCACGTGCACCATATTTTCAGTCACCGAGAGTTAATCCGACTCACTTATTAGTTTTGTTTCTCGCGACCACCGCCAGGATATTTTTTCCGGCTTCTGGCTGGCCCCATTCGAATTTGTGAAGACTCCCTGGAACACGCCCTCATTCTTGTCCCATAGTTTTCAATAAATGACCAAACTCTCTGTATATGCGGCACTGACTCCGCTGAATGGCGTAAACCTTGCAATCGCCACTGACGCTGTCAGTGGCCGCATGCAACGCCGCCAAGACACAGCGTCAGCGACGGCAGTTGTTGTTACGCCGCTAAGTGGCGCGATTATTTAGAGTGCCTGCCGTTTCTCCCTCCCGGCGCTTGGAATAGCACTTTTTTGAGTGAATGTTCTGAGCCCGATGATCGATAATAAGTTAACAAAAGGACCGGGAGATAAGATTCAATAACGGAGCTTTAGAATTCGACGCATAGACAAACTCGTTTGTGTATTTTTTAATTTTTTTTTAATCGTCCGACTTTTAATTGAGCCATTCGTCACCTCACGGAGGTCACGTGTCAAAGTTAATCACACACCGCCTTAAAACGCAATGTACGTGATATATATATATATATATATATATTTTGTAACCGATGCAATTTTTTTTTTTAATTTTTACAAATAACACCTTCGCGTCAAGGTGGCCGTTCAATGAGTGTTTCTCGGGCTGGATGATACATTAGACGAGGGAACATCCACCACAATGAACAAATGACCTACTAACATTATTAATTAGCCTTTGAAGTACAAATGCAGTGTTGTAATAAAAGATTTAAAAAAAAAATATAAGTTAAAAAAACAACCTCAGACAGGGCTTCGCATATAACTTTATTTGTACGCAGATTTCAATTCTGCATTTTGCGACGTCGCACATTGTCGTCATTGACAAGGATGCAATGCAGAACAGCGCCGTGCTCATTTTCAATCCAAGGCCTGTTGTTTTAATGCATATTTCGCTTTAAAGGGGAAGTTTGATAGTCACTGATCTGCCCAATATCGGGTCAACGGGTCTGAACTAGTACATAGATACATATGAGCTAGTAGTTAAAATACTTACACGTAACAAAATTTATTTTTAACGAGTTACTGTAGTTTCGAATTTGGTCCAAGACGTGGAGATGCCCCATAGTGGCAACAGTAAACACTTGACTAGACTTGTTATAATGTGAAACAATATTGGCCCACTACAACTTGCTTCCGACGGGTGTTACAATAAGTTTGATATGGTGAAATGAATCCTGGATAAGCAAACACCACCAAAACAAATGAAAAAAAAAATTTCCCAAAAGCCTGTCAGACTGTTTTTTTTCAGAGTCTCTGCTGGACTTGCAAGTTATACAGAACTTGATGCTACTCCACTGGAGGGCGCGAGAAAATTTGAAAGTTGCTATTGGCATTACTTTCATTTGACGTTTCTTCAATGGCTACTTAGAATTTAAAGATAAAAACCATCATACCGGGGAGAGTAAAACGTTGGTATTCTAAAAGTATATTTAGTTAAGGTAGCTAAAAAAAAAATTAAACAAAAAAACGCCGGACTGTTTTGTCCCGTCCCTTCTTATCTCCGAATCGAAACAAAATGAAAGCCGTTACAACACCCTGTAACGCCGAATTAGAGCGCAGCTCTTGAGGAGGAGGAGGAGAGGAA
Organism: Ixodes persulcatus; assembly: GCA_013358835.2. Classification (NCBI taxonomy): domain Eukaryota; kingdom Metazoa; phylum Arthropoda; class Arachnida; order Ixodida; family Ixodidae; genus Ixodes; species Ixodes persulcatus. The sequence goes on along the minus strand of JABSTQ010008228.1, from coordinate 21,721 downwards.
GGGCACTGAGGTGAGGATATACCCCTCCCTCCCCTCCTCCTCATCCTGCCTGCTACTCCCCCTCCGAGCGGCGTCGGAGTCGCCGTCGCCTTCGGCATAACCCTGAGGTCACGTGACCCTCGTGACGTCGCGTGACTCTCGTAAACTCACGGGGGTCACGAGACGGCACCGGGGTCAAGTGACCTCATGGGGGCCATGTGACCTCAGATTTTCGCCAACGGCGACGGTGACGGCGACGCCGCTCAAGCCGAAACGGGAGCCTCTGCGCTCTAAAACAAAGTAGTACCCAAATAGCTGGCGCTTCTCCTTTTCAGTAGCGCAAGCATCAACATAGCGCGAATATTTTATATTCTATTCACGGAACCATTCATCCCAATGATTAGTAAGTACGTCCGTACCTGCATTGGTCCGTGAAAGTTAGCCGGGACAATGGCGCCCCATGACTCGACGAAACGTGGCCCATACACCAATTCAGTTTCCGTTTTCAATAAAGCGGGGCAATCGACATCACGTGACCTGCAGTTCACGTGACGTTTGAAATGATATATATATAGATATATATATTGTAAGAAAGACAAAGGAGAGATAAAAAAAAAACACCGGCTTTACTGGCCGAGCCCTGGAGCAATTCAGCCCCGCGAGCTCTAGCATGAGCCACACACCGCCCGTGCAGGCGGTGCGCTGCTGTGGATGGTAATGATAGTGTGGAAGTCGATGGTGATGAAGTTGCGCTGTTACAATATCCTCCCCGTAGAGGAAGATGGAGGCCTCCTGGCCGACCTTTAGGTTGGTGATGAAGTTGCGCCATGGTCGGAGCGCTGGACGAAGGGCTCCATGCGGGATACATGAACGTTTTGTAGCGCCCGGCAGCGCCGATCGGTTGACGGCTTTAGAGGGGTCACGGAGTAATTGACTGGGGATGTTTGATGAATTGGTGAATAACCCTAGAAGCAGCAAGAACCTCTTTTACGAGTTCGGACAGGAACGCGGTTCCACGGTCGCTGAGGAGAAATCGGGGCGCACCATGTCGTAAAACTATGTTGGTAAGAAAAACTGTGCAATTTCTTGTGCAGTACCCGAGATGAGAGGAGCCATCTTGACATACCTCGTAAGGTGGTCTATGGCTACCACGATCCACCGGTGGTCAGCCGAACACTTTGGTAGTGGTCCGTAAAGGTCCATACCGACTTGGTCAAAAGGCCTCTCGGGACAAGGTAGGGGCATCAACTGTCCATATGACGCGTGTCACGAACGTTTGCGGTGTTGGCAAGGAACGCACGATTCCACATACTTCTCAGTCGTCCGATACATGCCTGGCCAGAAGTAACGGGACCGGAGGCGAGCGTAGGTATTGTAAGTGCCCAGGTGATCCGCTGTGGGATGGCCATGGAAAGTTGCGAGGACGGTATCTCGTAACGGTTTCGGGATTACAAGTAGCTGCCGCGAGCTATCAGGGAGGTAACTGCGTTTGTAGAGGAGACCATTGAGGAGGGCGAAGTTGCGTATTTTTCGGCGGAACTTGGTGGAAGAGGGCAACGAGACAGTCCGTCGGCATCCAAGTGTTTCTTTTCACTTTTGTGAACGATAATGAACTGATATTCTTGTACACTCTAAGAAAAAGGGGGTGTACACGGGTACTCCCCTTGTCCCATATGTAACTCCCCAAAACTACATTTCGTCGTTCTGTCCACTGACGTCAAGCTGGCGATGCCAACTTTTACGAGTGGCTTGAGAGCTGTTGGATATAACATACTAAATAGCTAATGTGCGTATCAAAGACAAAAAAAAAATACTGAGGTTTTGCAGCCGAGCCGAAAAAGCCGTGATTATCTTAATGTATTCTTTAATGAGTGCATTAAATATTTTAATAAGTTGTATCGGTCGACTATCAATCCGCTCCTAAAAGTTTGTATCGCCAGCACGACGTCAGTGGACAAAACGACGAAATGTAGTTTCGGGGAGTTACATATGAGACAAGGGGAATACCCGTGTACACCCCCTTTTTCTTAAAGTGTAGGCGGAGGATCCACCTGGCTAGACGTCCAGATAAGTTTTTCAGCTACACCCCCATGTCTAAGAAAGACAAAGGAGAGATAAAAAAAACACCGGCTTTACTGGCCGAGCCCTGGAGCAATTCTACCCCGCACCTCCACCATGTGTAAGAAAGACAAAGGAGAGATAAAAAAACACCAGCTTTACTGGCCGAGCCCTGGAGCAATTATGCCACGCGAGCTCTAGCATGAGCCACACACCGCCCGTGCAGGCGGTGCGCTGTTGTGGATGGTTATGATAATGTGGAAGTTGATGGTGATGAAGTTGCGCTATTACAATATATATATATAACTGGGAAGAAATGAAACGCTTGGTGGAAACAGCAACAACGGACGATTTAATCTTCGACGTTTCGGCCGAAGTCCGGCCTTCGTCAGGAAGAGGCTTCCTGACGAAGGCCGGTCTCCGGCCGAAACGTCGAAGATTAAATCGTCCGTTGTAGCTGTTTCCACCAGGGGTTTTTTTCTTCCCAGTTATACCCACGCCTTCGGCCTCCCGCCACCATGCCCGTTATATATATATATATATATATATATATGTGTGTGTGTATATATATACAGGGTGTTTTTTAAGCTTGACAGAATTTTTAAAAACAAACCTTGAAAGCTGGGTTAATGCGGTCTGCGCAGGTGAGTTATAAGGCCAGGGGGACATAGTATAGGAGACTGATCGTTACGATCAGTCGGCTAATTAGTTAAAATTCGTTAATTAACTTTTTAATAAATGAAAATAGACAGATAGTTCCAATTAGAAACTTGCTCGGCGTCATTGAAAACCACTAAATCAGTAATTTTCAGAAAGACTTTGAACGCGTGAGAAGCGTAGTAGTGCACTAAAGTTACCGCTCGTGGAGCAGGTACAAGGCTGTGGCTAGATAAGAGACGGAAAAATTGCGCGGGCGCCTTATCGCAACGTCTAGCTTTGTATGTGCTCCACGAGTGCTATATATATATATATATATACATGTATATGTATATATATATGTATATATATATATTTGTGATTTCATCTGAAATCATGCTGGCGAAAAAGGGTAGAATTTTTAATTTCACTAAAAAAATATATGTTATGGCGTCGTCTTTAAAAACGCAGTAGCCACAAACCGCAAGTTCGTCGGATTTTTTTTGTTCTCGACTCACGAATTTTAAAAGAGGCCGCGGCGGAAAGCAGTGTTTTTCACATCCGTCGTGGGTCGCATGTTTCGCTCCATCTCCCGCCGTGGATTTTCACTCCACATTATAATAACTTTATTCCAGCACTCTGTGAGCACAGGTAAAAGGCTCTAATGCCATAAAATAGTTTTAGGCATTTTGCTTTTTTTCTGTAAAAATGTCCAAAACGCCCCCTCAGTTAATTGCTGACGAACTTTGACAATTAAATAGTGGCGATCTACTTCGGTTACGTCGATACTTTTTATGTCTATGGAGAGCACAAAACACGCTATTTTTATATATCATAAATCACTCAGCTGTATTTTTTGCGGTATTTTTACGTTAATGTTAGCGAAAGCCAGAAAGTACCAAATTTGTAATCGATTTTCTAAAAAAAAAAAATTATTTTCTTTTTTTTTGTTAAACTGTAGATATGATAGTTGTCTACTCGAAAAGAAAGTCGAGAAAGTGTTATTTTGTTTGTATGTTCTGTATTTAAGCATCAATATCGTACAAAAACGTATTTTTTTTTTACGGCTCGAAACGGACTTGCGAATTGCGCGTCTTCACAAACTTGGAAATATTTTTCTTTTTTCAACGTTCACACATAAAACTGAAATACAGTAGTTCCACCCTGTTATATTTATTCATCATTAGAATTTTATTATGGGCGGCAAGCTACATCGGAGGAGTTCAAAAGAGAAAGCAACACTTTTTAACAGACCAGCAGGCGTCGGAAATTTTTAATGTGTAGAAATCGGCAGACGTCGTAATGATTCGGGGCCTTCGTTGGCCTATATGAACGTCTCGCCCTTTTGGAAGCAGCAGATGACCACGACCTTTCGCGCTCGTTGTGTTAGATAGGACGGCCCGTGACAGCAAAGCGAGCAGCGCACCCTGTGTCACGAGGAGTGAAATGGTACAATTGTGTCGTTGACGCGGAGAACAGTGACGGCCACCCAGGAGGAGTCAGTCAGTCAGAGTATTGCAGAAGGAAAAGCAAAGGAACTGTTGCCTGGGAGGATGAGAACACCACGGCCTTACAATATCGACGGTCAACAACAGTTCTGCCGGCCAAAACAACGCCGTGTGCGCACTGAAACTGGCGGCGTGGGATGAAAGTCCCGCAGGCGCACACAGGAAGATGGGCCTGTTTCGTTAGGGATGAGGGGACATTTTTAACGAAGTGTCTAGCGTTACGTCCGACGTAACCCAAGTTACGTCAAAATCTCCGCCTTCCCTAGGTTTGGGGGGGGGGGGGGGGAGAGAGGAGGGCGGGGGGGGGGGTTAATTATAGGCGTTTCAGTGCTCCGTCCAGACGTAAGGCTAAACACAGCGAATTTTTAAACCAGCCATCCGTGCACGCGTGAAACGATACCGCGTATTTGCCCAAGCTTCGAGCGCCCTATCCTTGAAACGACCGTGCTCTATTTCTCTCCGCGGAGATCCGATAGCACCGAAAGGTTCTCTCTTTTGGAAACATCAAAGCCCGAAGACTAACATTAAAAAGCAGCGTGTTGGTAAATATACGTGTGTTTATTGTGCCCGGAAACATGTTGTGTCGAAGTCAACCTCCTTGCAAACTATAACCGTTAGTGAAGCCTGGTCTTCTCCCAAGATGAAAAGTTAGCGCCGGCTGACGTGTTCTTTTGAAAAAAGGGAAGGGGACAGAGAAAGTTTGAGTAACTGCATTAACTATTTTGAAAGCTCCTCTTCCGATACGAAGCTCGAGGCATGTTACGTCTCGGTTACCTTCTCGAGCATCACTGCTTGAATCTATTCTAACACTTTGTTCCGCACTGCCACTTTTCCGCACAGCCACGACGGCTGTGCGGAACAGAGTGGAGAAAAGATTCGAGCATCATCTGGAAGCCATCATCCTGCCAGGCTTCAGTGTCGTGGGACTGGACTCGGCGTCGGTCAGTTAAGACTTTTTTGTTTTATTTCGTGTGTGTTTCTTCGCACCGCTGAAGTTTGTTTCTCGGGTGCGGTTCATATCTGAATTTTTTTTAATGTTCTCTTTCTAACTGTTTGTTAGCATTGTTTAGTTGAAGGGTTTATTTCGTCATGGCGTAGCGGCCTGACGGTACTACAGAGAGCGTGTTCGCACGCATTTGGTTGTATCCCGTTTAGGGAATGCCCGGAGGAGTCGGTTTTTGTTACAATGGCCGAGAGCATTCCTCCCTGGAGTGCAGTAACAGTTTCATACGACAGGTCAGTGGCCAAATGTCATAAGAAATCAGTCGAACCTCTTTTGATTCAGCAGAAGTTTTTAGCATTGCTGGAGAAATATCAAGATTACCTACAATTGTATACCGATGGGGCCAAAACCTCATCCTACGTTGGTTCTGCAGTGTTTTCACCACAGTACAAGAAAGCAAGACGTATCGATAGCATTGCAAGTATTTTTACTGCTGAGCTTTATGGAATAATGATGGCCCTTGAACATATCTTAGAGAATCATGGGATGAAAGGTATTTTGTTTGTTGACTCTCAGAGTGCCCTGCTCTCAGTTTACTCTGTTACCGACTCAAAAAACTGGCTTACACAACAAGTGCGTGTAAAGATGCACCGTGCTCTCCTAGTAGGACTCGAAATTAAACTCTGCTGGGTATCGAGCCATGTAGGAATTATCGGTAATGAAGGGGCAGATAAGCTAGCCGCCTCTATCAAGGATAACATTAAAATATCCCTTAAACTTCCTCTGAGATTTTAAGCCAGCTTTCAGAAGAGCAATTAATAAGGTGTGGCAGTCAGAATGGGTAAGGGAAATTGACAATAAACTGCACGTTATCAAACCTTGTTTGGAGGTGTGGGAGAGTTCCCATCACAAGAATTGTTTCCATGAAGTTTTGATGTCCCAATTGAGAATTGGCCACTCGCGCTTGACACGTCTGAATTTTCTTTTTGGTGAAGATGCTCCATAGTGTGAGCACTGCGGCAAGGTAGTGACTGTATTACACATCTTGTGGAATTGCAGGCACCTACATGAAGAGCGACGGGCATGTTTTCCAGAACGTTTTAGATATCATTTCCCGTTTGACCCTGCCTTCCTTCTCGGTGATCAACCTCTAGTCCCTTTTCGGCGTGTTTTAGAATTTCTTAAATTAACTGGCTACATACACTTGTTGTAACATATATTCATAAAATATATCACTCCCATAGTAGATATTTTAAAATGTTGTAGATTATGGCCAGTGTGTAATCTTAAAATACATAGACATCGTAATTTTTTTTATAGCCAGAACTCCTATTTGTGTGATACACGACTCATGTTCATTGTCGTATTAGATCATCAGCTACTATAGCTCTGTTTCTTCAATCCTTGTTTCTGCAATAGTTTATGCACTTGGCGCATTTCGGCCCTGGTAGCTCTCGCGCCATAAAACTCAAATCAATCGATCAATCAACAGTTAGTTTTTGTTCTTGCCGTGTGCGACTGAGTTTTTCCGTCTTGATTAAATTTTCGATTTTTTTCTTTTACCTTTACGTGTCGTCAACTTCTTTGTCTGACTCTCCACCATGCCTGGACCTATCGCCTCGCCACCGCTGGAACCTAAATTTCTTTATTTTTTTAACGCAATTTTCTTTATGATCGGAGTTCGGTAATATTATTCTTATTTATTTATTTTTATTCCCTATCCTTCTCCGTGACAATCTCTCCGTGTGTTTCGGACCGTTTCTGTGTCTTGACTTTTGTGTATTAGGGAAGGGAAGAGCCATTCCCTGGTGATCTGTGCGATGTGCGGTGAACAAACCCCAGCGTTTGGTTTCGGAAAGAATTGTATATAATATATCGATGATGTGGTGACTTTCTATGTCTTAGTAATATGACAGCTAATAGCTAGTCATGCTAGTTTACGGTGAAAGTTTTATAAATCGAAACAATACAACGTCTGTGCCTCTTCGATATTGAAGGTCTACTCGGCCTGCTGATTTGATTAGATATGTTTCTCGTGGTTTCCCGCTCTTACCAAAACACAAATAAATATTCAATACCACGAAATGCGTTTGTAATCGATTACGAAACGCGAACAAAAATGCAAGAAAACGTTTTCAAATTCATAGAAATGCACGGGTCGCTATGCCTGACTTCGGTCCTTGCAAAACGTAAACGTCTTTTTCTGATACTGAGGCTTAAATTTAAACATACAAAAAAAATACACATTTTATCGAGTTGATTTTTAGTAGACAACTAGCATATCTACATTTTACCAAAAATGAAAACAAAAAAATTTTTTTTTAGAAAATTAATTTTGAATTTGGTACTTTTTGGTTTTCGCATAACATTAACGTAAACGTACCGAAAATATGATTTTATACAGTTGGGGTATTTTATAATATATATAAATAGCGTCTTTTGGGCTCTCCATAGACCTAAAAAGAATCGACGTAACCCAAGTAGACGGCCAGTATTTAATTGTCAAAATTCGTCAACAATGAACCGAGGGGCCGTATTTGACATTTTTACAGAAAAAAAAGCAAAACGCCTAAAATTATTTTATGGTATTAGAGCGTTTATTCCTGTGTTTACAGAGTGCTTGAATAAAGTTACTATAATGTGGACTGAAAATCCACGGCGGGAGATCGAACGAAACATCCGACCTGCCACGGATGTGAAAAACACTGCTTTCCGCCGCGGCCTCTTTTAAAATTCGTAACTCGAGAACAAAAAATCCGACGAACTTGCGGTTTGTGGCTACTGCGTTTTTAGAGACGACGCCATAACATTTATTTTCTTCAGCAAATTTAAAAATTTGACCATTTTGCCTGCACGATTTGAGATGAAAACACTCATTATATATGTATATGAATGATTTCATCTCAACTCAGGCACAAAATTTGGGTCGAATTTCTAATTTTGACCAAAAATATATGTTTTGGGGCAATTCCTATATTAAAAGAAGACGCAAACGGCAATTTCGTCGGATTTTTTGTTCTCAAGTTATGAACCGTTGAAGCGGCCAAGGTGGAAACTGACATTTTTCCACCTTATCGGAGGTGCCATCTTTCACTCCATTCCCTTTCCCTACTTTTTACGCTACATCAATATAACTTTTTGGCAACACTCTAGACATAGGCGTTTTCATGAAAATTAAGCGTCTAGGTCATGGCATTTTTAATGATTTTTGTTTTATTTGTCCAACCAGCTCTCTGCGACGATATTTGACGAAGTTCAGCAAGCTGTGCTGTGTGACCTAATCAACATATTTTTATGATTTTTATATCAACGTAAAGCTCCAATTAAGCTCTGTTTTTTTAGTATAATTTCAATATTTTGAAATAAGAAGAAGTGTGGAATCGATTTTCTAAAAAAAAACACTTTTTATTTCTTCCATTTTTTATTCACAGTTAGTAAATATAGCGGTCTATCAGAAACTACCAACATAAATTGTAATATATTGTTTGTATGGCCGCTATTGAGACTCGAATCTCGTGCTATGAGCGTTTTGAACGGGACTTCACAAAGGCGCTCTGCTGAGCAGACGTTTGGCCTATGTAAGGTTTTCTATTTTTCGTTAGCAGTTACCTCAATATCGAACCATAAACATAAATAAAATTTGGAGTACTGTACTTAAAAAAGATTTACTTCAAAGTCTGTATCCACAAGTGCGGGCACAGCGCTTACTTCCTCTCAATACGGGGGAATGCAGATCGTTAGAGAATTCCTCTAAGGCCTTTTGCTTTCGGCTTTGAGTTTGAAATACCGAACTTGACATGTTATTGTCATATTTTCTTATGTCAACCATATATGCAGTGCATATACATATGTACGATTTAGTATCTGACGCTTTGGAAGTACGGTTTATTTAGTGCGCGTACAGATTCTTTCGTAAAATAACAAGCATTTCGTAGCGTGTAAGGCTTCAAACGTGTTAGTAATGTGTTTAGGTTTCAATTCTATTTTCAGTGATACATGCCGGGTTACTTAGACGTTTTCCTCTTGATTTAAGTTTGTCCGTGAGTCTAGATGTTACGTATCTTCTCCGTCTATACATAGGGCGAAGTTCACACATCTTGCAAATCACGCGTGCCAGGTAAATAAATATTGTTAAGATAAATATTGTTGCTTCACTGGCTTTTACGCCCAGATATTGAGGTAAGTACTAACATTAAATAGAAAACATAACATAGGTCAAAATTCTGCTCAGCTGGGTGCCTATGCGAAGTCCCTTTCAAAACTCTCAAAGCACGAGATTCGAGTCCCAATAGTGGCCATACAAACAATATTTTTATTTCTTTCATTTTTTATTTACAGTTAGGTAATATAGTAGTCTGCCACGACTTACCAACAGAAATTGTAATATATTGTTTGTATGGCCGCTATTAGGACTCGAATCTTGTGCTGTGTGAGTTTTGAACGGGACTTCGTATAGACGCTCAGCTGAGCAGAATTTTGACCTATGTAAGGTTTTCTATTTAATGTTAGTACTTACCTCAATAGCTGAGCGTTAAAGCCAGTGAAGAAACAATATTTAACCTAATAATATTTGTTTACTTGGCACTGGCGGGATTTGCAATGTGTGTGAGCTTCGCCCTATGTATTGACGGAGAAGATACGTAACATCTAGACTCCCGGACAAACTTAAGTCAAGAGGAAAACGTCTAAGTAACGTGGCATGAATCACTGAAAATAGAAATTAAACCTAAACACATGACTAACACGTTTGAAGCCTTACACGCTACCAAATGCTTGTAATTTTACGAAAGAGTCCGTAGGCGCACAAAATAAACTGTACTCCCTAAGCGTCAGATACTAAATCGTACAGATGCATATGCACTGCATATCTGTTTGACATAAGAAAATATGACGATTACATGTCAGGTTCGGTATTTTAAACTCAAAGCCAAAAGCAAAAGGCCTTAGAGGAATTCTCTAACGGTCTGCATTCCCCGTATTGGGAGGAAGTAAGCGCTGCGCCCGCACTTGCGGATACGGACTTCGAAGTAAATTGTTTTAAGTACACTACTCCAAATTTTATTAATGTTTATGGTCGGATATTGAGCTAACTGCTAACGATAAATAGAAAACCTTACATAGGCCAAAATTCTGCTCAGCAGAACGCCTGTGCGAAGTCCCGTTCAAAACGCTCATAGCACGAGATTCGAGTCTTAATAGCGGCCATACAAACAATATATTACAATTTCTGTTGGTAGTTTCTGATAGACTGCTATATTAACTTACTGTGAATAAAAAATAGCAGAAATAAAAAGTGTTTTTTTTTTAGAAAATCGACCTCAAATGTGCCAATTTTTCGAAATTTTTGTTTTTCAGGCACATGTAGCGCATTATATACTTATTTCAAAATATTCCCGAAGGAAAAATCCATCAATGTAACGCTGTCTGGCAGTCGGTGTTTTCTAGTGGACACCTGTCTGTGCCTGATTGTACGTCAAGCACGTCTGATTGGCCAACAAGTTACTCTGACCGACAGTCAAACTCCAGTCAGACTCCGCTTGTCGGCTTTCTGATGGTTTCCTGGTGGCAGTCGGCCGCCGCGAAATGCCGTCAAGATTTCTTGGTGGCGATTCTGATTGGACATCGATTGTCTCTGACTGTACGTCAAAAAGCTTTGACGGGCAGACAGACGTACGGTCAATGGACGTAAAGTTCGTTCGAAAACCAATATTTCGTCAAATCTATGAATACGAAAAATAATCTATGCACGAGAAAACGATTTCGGGGCGTGAAACCATAAAACCGCTGATGTTAGAGATATGACAGGCAACCAACCGACAACACTGATCAGAAGCCCGCCGAACGCCGAACTGGCCGAACGCGCCACTTACTCCTTTACTTTCGCTTCGCCCCAGGGGGGTAAAGGTGGGTGAGGAGGAGTGGCAAATCCCGTGCGCCGACACCCGGGGTCCCGAGTGAAAGATCACGAAAGAGAACGACAGAACACGAGAGAAAGAAACCAATGTTGCCAGCTGAAGGACGACAGTCGCAATGGTAATCGCGAAGACTGAAAACCCTCAGCAATATAAACAGTGATAATTTAACGTTGTAAACTAAATTCTGAGATATTCTAATGCTTATAAAAACCAATATACTCATTACGTTGCATTAACTTCCCTTCTCACGAAATCTCGGAAGTCCGGTGCTTGCGAGGTTTCGTATTCCTCGGCCGCGCCCACTCGCGCCCCACCCGCGAAGTCGGTTGTCTGGTTTAGTTTAGCGTTGACGCGAGGCCGAACATCTGCGCGCTATGCAAAAAGAAAGCTTCGAAAGGAACGCGCATACCTTTCCACCGGTAAGTTCGTGGATTGTTGAAGTCCGTGAAATTGAATGCTGTCGACGAAACTTCGCAGAACGAATGGTATGGGACTCCCTTTCCGGAGGTGCGATCGGGGATAGCGGGGCTTCGGTTGCCATGGTAACCATGTGTGGGACCCCGAAGGTCTGCCTGCATGCTCCGCCGCTTGCGGCAGCCAGAATGCATGGGAAAATGGCGGACCTTTTCCTCTAGAGTTAGTATATGATCTCTATGCTTCGCCCGGCTTCGCCGAGCTTCCATGAATGATCGCTCTCGACTCGTTTTGTTTGCCCGCTTGCTCCAACCTGTCGATCCTGCCCGAGCTCTACAACGTGTTACGTTTTAGTAGAATTTCTCCTCGAAAAGACCCAGTGTTTCGGGAGTTCCGACTATGTAAGGAAGTTTAGCGGTGTAGTTGAAGACGACAAGGTGTACCAGCTCTACTGGGCCGGAGACGCGCGAACAAAAGGAAGGTTCTACGACGCGAAAGTACTCTACATGGTAGGTGAGTAGAACTGAAGTACGGCGATCGATGTACGAGTGCTTTGCATAACATGCTGAAGGCTTAACTGCATATGGAGCCGAAGCATTCCTTAGAGGCTGTGTCTACAGTGCCATCCGACGGTCCACTCGCTCCTACAAGTGCCGTCCGAAAGAGAGTCAGACTGCGCGTGTATCACTGGTGGGGTACCGTCCGACGGCACTCTTGCAGAGCGTTCGACTGCCGTCCGACGGTACTCTGCTCACGCGTTCAAGGGCCGCCCGAAAGTCTCGTATAAAACGAGTTCTCAAAATGAGTTTTTTGAAGCTGCAGTGTGGCTTAGTGGTAAGACGTCTGCCTCATGAGCAAGCGGTCCCGGGTTCGATCCCCCGTGCGGGGTTGCTTTTTTTTTTTTTTTGGAATCTTTTGAGCATTTTGTTTTGTCGACGCATTTGGCGATATTTACATTTCTTTTTTACGATTAACATTGGGAAAACCGAATGTTGTCGACGAAATTTCGCTGAATAAAATGGTCAGACGTCATCTGATGGACCATCAGGGCTCGTTCCACCAGGGCTGCTGACTGGCAGTCAGCGTCCCAAATTACGTACCTTGATGGAATTTTCATTAGGGCGGTACGTTCACAAACCACTTTATTCAGAAAAGAGTACCTTGATAACCTCCGGCGAAGTTCGAGCGAGTCCCATGACAATGATTTTTTTAATGCCGTGACACTGATATAAAAAAATAAGAGTTAGTAACAAAACGGGCAGAGCGATTTTGGATGGCGAAAAGTTTATTAATTAAGGTTATAGTGTTCGAATCCTATACTACAGCAGCATATTCTAAGAGGGAACGTACGTTAGAAATATATATTATTTCTTCGACGTCACGAGGTGCGTGTTTAAAGTTTCTCTTTATAAAGTTAAGTACACGTACTGCTTCCATTGTTATAAATTCTACCATAAAACTTAGTTATAAAACTAAGTAAATAGTTATAGAAGTACTTTAAATATATTTTCAAATGTGTATTCAGTATCTTATCTGAAATACTTTTGTTGAGTATTTGTCACAACACTGTTATAAAGTAAGACTTCACAAAATATATCCCATTTTACCCGAAGCCAATGACGTAGTTCCTTTTACTAGTTATATTGAACGTAAACTCATTATGCCAAAGGTTTCGGAACTGAGCGGAGCTGGTCTCCCTTTTATGCCAAATGTTGCCCAAGAGCAACACTCTGAAACATTGTTTTTTCTTCATACAAGTAGTGCGAGTAAGCACCAGTGCCCAATGTAGCTCCCAATAAACTTATGATTGTTCACCAATGGTAACATAGGTGGTAGCACGAGTAATGCTCACATCCTACAGCACGGTTTGTCTGGGTCGGAAGCAACGTGTTTCTGGATAAACCACCAAGGTGGATACGATTCAAAATAACACACACTATAGTGTTCCTTGAAGACAACTTTACATATGAATGTGATACGGAATCAAAAACAGGAGCATTAGCATTGATATTTGTTTTTGAATGTGATACTAACCGAGAGATGGAAAGCGAACTGTTGTAGCTCTGGGGCAACATTGGTCGTTCGCGTTATACTGGCTCAGAACTTCGTGCTTCAGCCTTAATTCAAAGCCTGCTGTTTTAGTGTGACCTTTTCTCGTGTATTTTGCGTTCTCTCAGGGCTGTCGCTCGTCGTGGTATTTGGTTATAGTCATTTTGAAAGTTATTGCATTCCTTATTGCAATAAAAGTGTAATTTACAAAGTTATTTTTTTTTTACTTTCTAGATAGCGTGTACCAGATGGAATTCAAAATTTTCGGAAGAGATTCACGAACTAATTTTTTTTTGCCTGACGTAGATGTTTCTCCGTCAGCTTTCTGCAGCGCAGCAAGTGCAGCATGCATCTTTGCCCAGTCCCCTAAAGGAACTGCCTCAAGAACTTTCGTACTAAATAGTGGGCATAAATGCCCAATGTTTCTCAGGAGCAACATTTCACTGTGGCGTAACCAGCACGAATGCATTTTTTTAATTTTTTTTAGATTGTTTCTTTGCCTATTTTAATGAACCCAGAAAGTTTCATGTATTTTTGTTTTGTCAAGAAATTACTTCGCACACAAAAGGGTTAAAGTGGACTGCAGCGCACGCAACGAGCCTTCAGAGCCAACGCAGGGCTGAGTACCACGTACAATTCGGTAGTAGTGCGAACGGGAGGAAGTGTGAACGAAAAATAGGGCCAAATGCGAAAAGAAAACGGGTTGGATGTTTAGAGAAAGTTAAAAAGAGTAGGTCCTTATAACAATATGGGGCGAAATGTGAAAGGGCGAGAGCGAATATTGACTTTCGAGATACACCCCTTTTTACGGGCTTGATGGGCTAAATATGAACTTAAGATAATTTAGCTCCGAGTTACCTTAGTCCTTGCTAATATTTTAGTACTTATTGGATGGGTTTACACAAAAATGCAAGAACGATTGTTTTGACTTAAGAGATAGTGACATTGCGGAGCAAGACTTGAGATTATATAAGGCATGATAAAACGTCTATTATTTTTTCCAGGTCATTAGGAATACGGAGAATGAGACGTACTATATGATGTATGTTAATGAGTACTATTCTAACTACAACAGTATGAGATGTGTTCAATTAAGGACAAGTAACCTGAATCAAACTTTGAAGACTGCGGTTTACAACTTGACCTGGAACAAGTACGACCGTTGGAGTAAAAGAATAAAAGAACAGTAAGTTGATATTATAAGTCTGCGATAGTACCATCATAAAACCTCATTTAGAACAAGCAACAATTTGTGAAAAAGAAAATAAACTGAGAGCGGTTTTGTAATATAATTACAAAAACACGAAATAATAAAAAAATACAAATAATAAAAATTAAGCACAAAAGCATATTAAACACTAAATGAATGAAGAAGTAGCCGGAGCGTACCGAGACTACCTTCAGCCAATTGTGGAGCATAACTGCATTTGTTCGAAATATGAGGCGCACTTCCATGCGACCCGAGTTATCGGGATACACAAGGACATAATTGGCATAGGGATAATTGAGTCCATTTGGATGGCCAGTGATGTTTTGAAGTTTGCCTCTGCCTCCCTTAGGTCATCCAAGACTGAAGTAGTGTTTCTCAAGCAAAAGTTAAAGTGTCCACTCCAGTTCGATTCCGTAATAATCCTGTTTCTCTTCCCATTTTTTTTTTTAAATTCCTTTCGTTCTTCCTTTTAATTCTCTTTTTTTAACCCTTCCTTTGTGGTATTTTTTCTTCTCCCTTAACTGACTCTTCCTTTTCCCGGGGTCCTTCTTTTTTCCGACGTTTTCTTTCTTTTCCGGGAAATTTTGGGGTCGGGGAAAGGAAAGGCTGACGCACTGAGGGTGGCATCATTAAATGTCGGTTGCTAATTCAGATAACTGTACTGTCTGTCGTCGTCCCCACGTGTTTTATTCTTGCGTGTTTTTTTTAAATTGTGAGAAAGGCTCTGTTTCTTCTTTTTTTCTCACAATTTATTTGCCTCTTTTTAACGTATATAATAGACGCGGCTGAGTCTGGCTGTGGACGGAAATATTGTATGCTGGGGCATTCTATAGGAGTGGAGATTATATTATCAATCAGTTCGAGACCTGTATTGAGTCTTGGAATAGAGATGTATAAAATATCCTTCGAGTAAATTTTGTTTTGACAGACGTCACTATCACAGGATTACATCACCAGAGCTTCGCATCAGTCTTGGTAAAATTCATCAGCGTTTCTGATTGTATAACGTTACGAGATATAATATATGTATATGCAGCAAACCCATGAATTGCAGTAAAAAAAAGTTTAGACGTTGAAAGACAATAAAACTTTACCTCTTGTGGCAAGAGTAAAGAAACATAAAACGCCACCGCTTTCTAAAAAAAAAAATTAAGAGGGTTTTTTGCACAAGCAAGAAACATTTGGCAACATCGAAAAATGAGCCGGCAAAATTGTAAAAAGCTCACAAAAGAAAGATACAAAAAAATATTACCTTTGCGTAGTCTTCAAAACGTGATGTTTCTGCTAAAAGGACCCTTTCATAATGACAAAAGGACTGTCATATTTGGAATACGTGCTTACAGTGACATACTCCATGTCACTAGTTGCGTGCAGTGCAGGTGAAGGCAACGCCAGGCGAATAGAGAAAGGGCGGGCACTAGCAAGGCGGGAAGGGAGAGGAGGGCCATGGAGGGCGAGGGGAGAAAGAGAGAGCACTAGGAACGTTAGAGAGGAGGTTTCTCTTTTCCTCCCCAGCCTTCCTCGTGATTTCTCTTTCTCCCCTCGCCAGGCGTGGCCTTCGCCTGCCCTGCACTGCATGCAACGAGTATATATTCTGATTATAACACATGGTTTTGACAACCTATTTTAAGAAAAATTTACTCCTGCCTTTATTAATACTAAATGTAATAGTAGAGTCGCGTTGTAAAAAAAAGATGTTGTTGTATGAAAGATGAAGTAGGAAAATCAGTAAGGTCGAGTGTGAGTGTCTATGTGGATACCTCAAAAATACATTTCACTCCTTGCCTATTTGCAAACAGAGCAAATGAACTCTCCAAAGTAATGACGACGCCAAGTTGGCTTCTTTGACGGTGAACAAACTGTTTGCTGGTGTTATCGTGCATCATGCATAAAAATGTTCGGAATTAAAAACAGGGCGAAAAGACGAGGACCAGACGAAGAAGTAACACGGACGCAGCGCTGACTTACAACTGAGTTTATTGATCGCAAAATCCGAATATATATCTGCGTTGTCAAGAACAAAAGAGAAGAAAGAATTCAGTCCACGTAATACATCACCAATAAAAAATAAAAAAAATAAAAAAGGCGCCATGACACAGCCGTACAGAGCACGTGTCAAAAAACGAGGAAGTCAGGTAACTAGAAAATTTATCTCTTTCCCTGATAAGGCCACAGTTCCCTGACTTGCTCGTTTTTTAACACGTGCTCTGTACGGCTGTGTCATGGCACCTTTTTTATTTTTTTTATTTTTTATTGGTGATGCATCACGTGTGCTGAATTCTTTCTTCTCTTTTGTTCGTGACAACGCCGACATATTTTGCGATCAATAAACTCAGTTGTACGTCAACGCTACGTCCGTGTTACTTCTTCGTCTGGTCTTCGTCTTTTCGCGCTGTTTTTAACTCCGAGTATGTACCAACTCGGCCAAGATTTAACTTTAGCATAAAGATGTTTTATGAAATCATTTATTTCGATTTAAACCAAACAATAGAGATACATATGTCCTTAGCACTCCGTAACTTTACGCAGGTTGTTCCAAGTGAAAACAGTTTACAAAAAAAAAAGATATTTCTCTTTTGCTCGCAGGGTAACATGGATCAGTCAGGTTGCAGCAATAAAACAAAACAATTATTATAAAGAAAATATCCTCCGATTCTGGTACCCCAGTAAGTAAATGTATTTTTAATTTTGCATATTCAATTTATAACCTCAATAGATATTATTTAAAAACTGGAAAGTGTTGTGATTGTTCTAGTGGTAGTCAGAACGGAAATAGAAAGCAAATCAAATCACAAATATGTGGTTCATTTGCTCAGGCACCTAAACGCCGATTAATAAATGCAGCTCAGATTCTGGCCGGTTCTGCATTTATTTCACGTGAATGTATACAGGCCTGCGACTGCAGCTGAACGTGACTATTGAGTAAAAAGTAGTAAGATATAGAATGTATAAATTTACGACTCGTTTTTTTTTTTGTTTTGTTTACTAGTCATATTTTTGTACACATACAAAAAGAAAACAAAGCTGCTGCCATTGCCTGAAATCATAAAACAAAAACGACATTAGCTTGATTATGCTGACGAAGTCCGGCGGACACAGCATTTTTTGCGCTAACATACCCATTGTTTGCGTGAGCCCGCCCCCCCCCCCCCCCCCCCCCCCCCCACATTCAGCCCTACCCCCACCAGGCACAGACCGTATGCGCAACATACACAACTATTTAATGGGCGCGGTAGCTCAACAGATTCTGGGTCCACCGATCTTTGCCAGCTTGATTCAAGCCACTATAAAGTTTTCATAGAACTAAGCATATAAACACATTTCGTGTTAGAAAAGAAAAACGTCTAAGCTGTTTAATTGTTACGGGTTTGGGACACGGACACATAGCGACAAATTAACCGAATGAAAAGCCTGAAAACTGATAAGCATTTATTTACGTCCAAAACATGGTTATTAGCTAAACGCGTAATAAGGTAGGCATATGTAAGATAACAAATTGGAGGGGACAGTCGCTGTAGTCAGGGAGTATTTTAATTCATTTTGACACTCTTCTGTAGAATATTTGGGCTAACAAGTACGTAATTTCTAGATAAAAAAAAATAATATTTTTAGATACGTTACCTTACGTTTGATTTTTTTTTTGTATTCAGTAGATAACAGTAACATTACTATTAAATATTATTGACATTATTATTCTTTGGGCACAACTAACCTTAATTGTAAACGTCTTCTTTTCCATAAAAAAGACGCAACGGATTGCGGAAGCAGAACTGCAGATGGATCCTACAACTTAGTTGATTACACTAATTATCAATGTGACTCGGGACTCTGGGATCCTACATATTTATCCCATGATGAGGAATATTATGATTCATACGTCGTATTCAGTGAGCCGTCTTGTTATATTTTGAGGACACTAGAGCGCAGTGGAGGTGAGTACAATTAAATTGTTAATTTATCTTCGGTACATGCCAAGAACAAGTTCAAGTATTAGCGGCGAGATTTTTTGGTGGCGCCCTCCTGTGGTTCCCCCTTGTGACGTCATTACCTTGCAAACAACAAGTTCAATGGTGTGTGTTATTAGCATGGTGGAAGCTTGAAATCATTGCGCTCTCAAAGGAACACTGCCAACACCGTCAAAATTAAAGTTCTTTCATTCCTCTTAATTCCGTCGATGATAAATCCCCTTTCCGACGTCATAGTCAGCGTTCGGCCAATCGTGGAAGGCCGACCACAGCGACGCTTTCGGTCGCGCACGGGGCTAATAGCAGAAAAGTGCACTTGGTTGGCTCGGTACGCAAAGATATTTATCAACAACATGCGCAACACCAAGTGGCAACTTAGGACTAACACTTCACGTGATTTCACGTTTTACAGCTTAGCTGTTTATCTCTAGGGTTCCGTGGATTTTTCGCGTGCGCGACCAAATACTCCACGCTCGCACCGCCGCAAGCGCCGCACGCGCACGCCTACACGTATAAAATATTTGAAGTAAATACCCAAAATAAAGAGTTGACGAACGCGCGTGCAAGATGCCATTTATTTTAGGCTTTTGCTTTAGAACAGTTACTGCTGCAGACGCCGGAACGAGCGGCGCGTGGAACACCGTTCCCTGCATTCTACTTGATGCTTGGGTAATTTAGCAACGCAGTAGATTAGTTACAAATAGGCACCATTTTCATAATCAGTAGACTCTCAGGTAGATAATAAAGGTTTCTCAAGGATTTTCCGCTGTGCGACCCGCGTCGGCCATGTCTACGGTCGTACCGGCCTGTCTTTGCCGTCGTTCCAAGCGCTTGCGCGCCTATTTCATTTCCTTCCACTCTCCCGGGGTGGCGGTCCCGTCGCGCGTGTCTAGTTTCCTCCAGCTCCTTGGGGCGGGTCTCTGCAGTGTGTTAAACAGGTTCACTGGTCATCCACCAGGCACGTAGCCAGGGGGGGGGGGGGGGGGGGGGGGGAGGGGGGGCCATGGGGCCCGGCCCCCTCCCCTAAATCTTCCATTTTGCTGGGACTTCCTCTCCCCCTCCCCCTCATACAGCATTTTGTCATGGGCGCCCCCCCCCCCCCCCCCCGAAACAAAATCCTGGCTACGTGCCTGTCATCCACCTTCACAGATTGGAATGGCTCATAGTTTTTTCAGTGCGTTTCGCAGAATTCTTGTCTTGTAAATCAAGTAAAAGCATAAAACGTGAGTTTTTATATCCTAGTGGGACATCTAAGACTTCCTTTGTGTGTTTTTTTAATATTTTGTTGCGCTGAAGTCGAAGCCCATTTCAAGTAAAATAAGCAATATAGGTCAAATAATTTCGAATTCTAGTTTTTTGCGACTAAATCTGGAAAACATAATTTATACCGTCGGTAGACTGTGGTAAGTTCAGAAAATACAGTAGTTTGAAGAGTTAAGCAAAAAACATTTCATGGTTTGAATTTTCTATGCCTGGAAAGGAAACAATTACACCATCTTCCCGAGGGGAACCATGGGGTGATGCGGAGCATCGTGTTGGTTCCGAGGAAAGAGTCAGTTGCGTGCTGACGTCGAGAGATGGCGCCACCGACTGCCCTAGCGTTACCCCCTACGCGAGCCTTCGTCGCGGCTCGCGGCAGAGAAACTTGGAACGCTCGTCGCTCGCCGTTTATTTTTTTTCACACTTGAAGGAGAGGAGACTAGAGGAGGAGAGTTGCGCGTGCGCGCGCGGTGTGAGGAGAAGCGAACGCACGCGCAGTGCACGCAGCTGGTAGAGAGAGAGAGAGCGGAGAGAGTAACGCGCAGCTGTTGGAGAGAGGGAAGGAGGAGAGTTGCACGTGCGTAGTTCGAGTGCCGACTACAACGCCGACGCCACGGGCCATAGACCCGAGCAAGAGATGCTCCGCATCTAAAAGTTTGTCCTTGTGTAGCTTGCGGCATATAATCTCAGACTCAGTATACAGATCAACTGCAGAACAATCTGTGACGCCCCCAATTAATAAGTAAAACAGGTTTCGCTAAAGGACACATATGTTAATGGAATTGTGTGTTTGTGAATATCATGTTTACTCGTTTGAACCTTACAGTGCTTGAGCGTACCAAGACAATTAGCCAGGAATAAAAAAGGTCAAGGACGTTTACAACTCCCTGTAACGCCGAATTAGAGCGCAGCTCTTGAGGAGGAGGAAAGGAGGGTACGGAGGGGATGCTATGCCCCTCATCCTCATCTGTACCCTCTTTTCCTCTCTCCTCATTTACTCCTCCCGCGCTCTTCTCCCCTCCTTCCTCCTCCCCCTCCCCCTCCTCCTCCCTCTCCCCCTCCTACACCTCCTCCTCCTTCCTCCTGCGCGGTGCATCATGGGAAACGTCCCATAATGCAACGCGCGCGTCACCGCGGTGCATTATGCAACGTTTCCCATAATGCATCGCGCGGTTACGCTGACGGCGACGCGTCACGCCGACGCGTTACGGCTATGCCGACGGTGGCGGCGTCGGCGGCGCGTCACGAAAAAGCGTTACTCGATGCGTTACAGCTACGCCAACGGCGACGGCGACGCCGACGCATCACGAAAAAGCGTTACGCCGATGCGTTACGGCTGCGCCGACGGCGACGTCGACGCGTCACGAAAAAGCGTTACACCGATGCGTTACGGCGACGCCGACGCGTTACAAAAAAGCGTTACTCTAATGCGTTATGGATACGCCGACGCCGACGCGTCAAGAAAAAACGTTACGCCGACGGCGACGGCGACGGCGACACCGCTCAAGCCGGAAACGGGCGCCAAAGAGCTGTGCATTAAAAAAAAATATTTTTGTCTCACAATGTAATCCGCTCAACCATTGACCCGTTCTTCAAAAAAACTTATTTGAATGGCGTTGCTGCGATGCTAATTACCCTCTGGGAAATACGCATATCTTTCTAGAAATGTTTCGTTTAGTAAAACAAGCGATTAGACCTTACTTTTTATTTACTTTTTAATGCACGCCAAATTATGCGTAGAATTATTGAGCTTTTAATTTGACGCTTTCGTCTCAGCAACTGGC
>JABSTQ010008227.1:0-26113 GCA_013358835.2 Ixodes persulcatus | reverse complement strand
AATAGGAACACACAAATGAGGAGGCCCCATTGGCTGAAGGTGGGCTGTTAGTGTTCCAGAGTGTTTTCACAAATTCGTATGTGGTCAACCAGAAGCCGCGCATAATATCCTGGCGGTGGTTGTGAGAAACAAAATTAATAAGCTTGTCGGAGTAACTCTCTGTGACTGCGGTGCAGTGATGTTTTGATCACGGTCATGCGAAATCACGGTGAAAAATATAGAAAATATAAAAAGCATGCGTGACCAGCTGAACGATTGACGTAATCCGTACACCAGGCGCCGAGAGCCGGGAATCTGCCATCGAAGCGGTCAGACTCCATTTAAGCAAAGCAGAAATCAAGCGGCACATTCGATTCTTACATCTTTTTGCATAACCATAATCGAAACATTGCGTGCACCATATTTTCCACCATAAAGAGTTACTACATTTAACTCTTACGCACTTATCAAAACCGTTTTTCGCTACCATGGCTAGCGGATTATTTTCAGCTTCTGGTGGGCCAAGAGAGCTCGTCAAGCCCTTTATCTGCGTCTGATGCACGAATTGGCTCTACTTGCTCCTTTCATACCTCTATAATAGCTCTATAATACGGCTCTGCTCTGCTTTAGCCCTGTTGAGTGCGCTTCTTACTGAACCCCAGTGCACCACGGGGAAGCAACACCTGTGAAAGCAAGCTCCACAGGTGCTGCTTCTCCGCAGTGCACTGGTGCTTGAAAAGCAGTGCGCTCAACGGGGCCGCGAGAACAAAAAGTATGAAATACACGAAAACGTCGTTCAAATTAAGCGGTTTATGAGTACATTGAAAATGTAGCGGGACAACCCAAGTTTCGAAATTTGTTTGACTTAACCAGAGGTATTAAATATCCGAGTTTGAATTATTGCGAGCCAACTGTATACTCTAAAGGAGATATGGCTCACTTGAATGTGCTTAATATCACTGAATGGTGAGGCAAATTTTAATTTGTTAGTTTTATTTCTCAAGCACTTGTGTTGAGTATTCAAATCAATAAAAAAATTTACTTTGGTTCAATTTATGGGAGGTTTGTTTTATATGGTCATATGCAGTAGAAAGGTGAGGAGCTGGGCTAGGTGGTAAACACGTTGCTTGCTGATGTTAACCATGTATGTCATATACAGCTTGTTGTGAGTGTGTATTGATTTTGAATCTTCTGCTCTTTATTTCAGGCTGCCCTTACGTGCACCATGAAGATACCGAAGAGGTCTTCAATTGAAGGACAACTATAAGCTCAAGCATGGAGGGGCATCTAGACGGCGAGCGCAAGGACAACTGTAATGTAAAAGTCTCCCAACTTAAATCAAGGCATGCCTTCTTCCAATAATGGCATCGTGGCAAAACTTCTTAATTGGTTCATTTGTTCAGCTATCACCTCAAGGAACAGCTGATCTCACACAAACAAAATCCTGGAATTGAGTAGTAGAGGTTGTGTGCTCTTTTTCTTGTTGAACTGTTGTTGTTTTGTCTAACGATGAAAAATTATACAAGTTCATATATTGAATGATGGAGCTATGAACTCTCCATACCAATCCGTACCCCAAAAGCTTCACGTGACTTCGACTTGCTTGAACATGGAAGCTGTTTGCACTAAATAACGGAGCACTAAGCCTTTCTGTCTTCTTGAAGCCCATAGCTACGAGCCATCCGCACCAATCCAGCACCTCCAATACGTCAGGTGACACCCCTGGCAGAGGTATAGCCCTTCCAGGGGAGTTGCCTGATGTATCGGAGGTGCAGGTGGTACGGATGGCCTTAACTTTGGTCTTGTATAAGGCCGAAAGGTATAGTGTTTCGTTATTTAGTGCTGACAGCTTTCATAATTCCTACGGATAGCTGTCCGTAGTGGGCTACAGACATTCCGTCATTTTACGAAATTATGTGCCTTGTTTTTACAGACAGTCCAGTTTCTAGATTACGGGAAGCTTTGCCGGCAGTATAAAACCAGCAACTTTTATGGGAAAACGGATAACTGTCCGTAAAGTGAAACACAGACGCTCCATCATTTTACAAAAATATATGCCTTGTATTTACAGACTTCAGTTTCTAGATTACGGGAAACCATGCCGGCACTATGGAACCCGCAACTTTTACCCATAAAATGGAGT
This sequence comes from Ixodes persulcatus, assembly GCA_013358835.2. Lineage (NCBI taxonomy): Eukaryota > Metazoa > Arthropoda > Arachnida > Ixodida > Ixodidae > Ixodes > Ixodes persulcatus. The sequence continues at coordinate 23,991 of JABSTQ010008227.1, read as the reverse complement.
GAAAATTTTTTACAGTGGCTCCCATACCCTTTTTCCAAGTCGAAAATGTTCTGACATCTCTGATTCCCACTAAAATAAAGCGTCCGTTTCCGTTGAAAATAAAGAGTTTCACATTTGATGTCGTAGTCATTCGCATTCATACATATTTCAACGATAGACATTTAAATCCCAAAATGGTTCAACGATAACGTCCACAAAACATTTTGAAAGATGGCCGAAAAACGGTTGACGATATTGGCCGGAAAACGGTTGAAGATATCGGTTGCAAAACGGTTGACGATAGTGGTCTCAAAACTTTCGCCGTGATCGGTTCAAGTTATTGGACCGATCTGGAGCCGGGTTGCAAATCATTATGGGACCGTTATTTTTTAAAACTTTGACCGATATTGGTCCGTTATTTGTCCAATATTTTTGTGCTGCCTGGGACATGTTTTGCCAGTGTTTATCTAGTATTCGCAAGTGAATGGAACTGTCAGGCCCAAGATTGCCCATTTTAGGCCAATGTACTTCACATATTGGTGTTTCATTGGAGAAGCTGGGCCATCACTGAAGATTTTATATAATGGCATAGACAATATTGGGAGCAGATTGGCTAAAGTGGACCATCATTGGACCTTTTTTTGCCGGTGCTCTTTCAATATTGGCCCAACTCCTTTTGCTACCTGGGTGGCTTTCTTGATTGGATATACGGCGACATAACCTGCACATAATCGGACTGTCAGAGCCAATGGCTTTCCAATATTGAATTTACGCTGGCCTAAGCTGGTTATTATTGAACTGACAAAACTAGATTTTTCAAATATTGGTAATGTGATGGCATAGGCTGGTCAATATTGTAGTGCCATAGCCAATTGATCATCTATATTGGAGTGCTGGAGCCAATCCAATACGAAAATGTTCTATAGACGTCTATGGCAAATCCTATGGTGCGCTATCATCATATATGGCCCTCTATTGTCAGCCATAAGGAACCATAAAGCGCGTTATAGCTACCCAGGCAGTACAAGGTGCTGGCCCAATATTGGAGGAGCATTGGCAAAAAAGGTCCAATGATGGTCCACTTTAGCCAATCTGCTCCCAATACTGTCTACGCCATTATACAGAATCTTCAGTGATGAGCCAGCTTCTTTAAAAACCAACCAATATTGGAAACACATTGGGTAAAATGGGCAAACTTGGCCTGTCAGTTCCATTTGCTTGCGAATATTGAATGAACACTTGAAAAACATGAGCAATGTTGGCCTGACAGTTCTTTTGGCTTGCGAATATTGGATGAACACTTGCATAAAATGAATAATGTTGGACCGTCAGTTCTATTGACTAGCGAATATTAGCCGGACCAATCATCACCTGCACCGCTCTCTGCACGTGGTTACGGGAAAGAGAGTGATCACGTGATTAAAGATAGACCGGTGATTGGTTCACCGATCTTCTTAGCTTCCACTACACTCTCAGCTTAGGGGTGATGCAGTCCAGCCCGCGAAACACACGCAGGCACACACACACACACACAGAAAGTAGGATCGCGTGCACCAAGGCCACACGATAAGGTAGCGACTGAAAGACGGTGGGGACGGTCTCCTCAATTTCCAACACACGCATCCGCAAGCTGCAAATGGGCAGATACGGTTCGCAATTCATGAAAGTTGCTTTTTTTGTGGCAGAAATAGATTTTTTTCTAAGGAAGAAGAATGGCGAGATAGTCGTGCGCATATCAGGACATCGTGGTGTCAGTTTCTAAGTTGTATGAGTGCATTTGACTGCTTAGCGGACTGCTTTTATCAGCGAAGCGGCTCGGCATTTCCGCCATTCACACTACACTATACTGGAACAGGCAAGAACTGTGGTTCTAGAGTTCCGGTCACCAGCTGCGCATTTCGTTTTAGTTCTGAGTGGGATCTTCAGCATGCGGATTGCCAAGAAAATAGATATTTTGTCGGCAGCGCCTACACACCGGTGATCTTCATGTGTTGTGGGCATGCATGTGACCACTGGCTTCGATGGACCATAGACTCGACGGACCACTTTCTCCTCTATGTGAATGACAAGGAGAGGTCCTCTTGACCATTGAGGACAGGTGTTCTCGCTATGCAATGTACGTTTTTTCATGGTCCGATGAGTTTGGACCGTGTCAAACTCTGTGCCAGGAATCTATGACGAGTTTAACGTGTAATCCACAGCGATCGGCACGAAAGGCGTGATACTGGTCGACCTGTTATCCGGGTCCTCCCATTCTGCAGGTACACCTGTACAATTCTTGTTCGGAAAAAGGTGAGCTAGCAACCCCCCGTCTGCCCTTCGTATTCCAAGGCACTCCACTGAAATGAACTCCCGACACCCTTCCTGAAAAGGTCATGCAAGAGGAACTAACAAAATGACTCGAAAGCAGGTACAGTTGACGAAACAGATATATTACACGCATGACAAAGCAAATAACCCAGCACTGTCATAACGTAAACAGGAAAACTGACTTAGCTCCCAAAACTTGCTTAACACTGCAGCTTCCTGTTGTTATCTTGAAGTTGCTCTGCAATAAACATGTTCATGAGACCCCTCCGTTTCCTAAGCGACACATCCAAGGGTGCTCGCCCGATGTACATGAAGAAGGCATCTGAAAATGAAATGAACGTGGGAATTATTCATACGCACCGCGGTTAACTCAAACCTGTGTATATCGAACTCGCAAAAGACCGTCTACCAGTTCGATATAGCGGGTAATTTTATAAAACAGTTTTAATGAATTTGACATTAAACAAGCACGCCACGTTTAGAAAAGTTGTTTACTCTTGAAGTAGCGAGGCCTCACCGGCTCACCCTCTCCCCGCTTCCTGCGCAAAGGAGAATTTATTTTTCTTGTGCGCGGTTATCGCGGCTGCCCGAAAAAAAAAAAGCCAGTTTTTTCTGCAAGCTGGCTTTCCCCCAACGCAAAATATCGTTTCGGGAAAGCCAGCTTGCAGAACAAAACTGCGCTCTTGGCAGTTTGATCTATATGGAGATACTTCAATTTTCTTTCAATGTAACCGCATTTTTCGCTTATGCATTTTTATTGCAGCTACTAGTCTGTTTACAACTATTTTGATACCAGGTATAGTTTTAGTTAATCGGGTTTGAGTGTAGCTTTATATAAAAAAACACATCGCAATCACATGTTAATTTGTTGCAATAGTGTACTTATTAAGGTGCAACTGAGAACAATTAGCAAGGATCCTATTGATATATCAAACCAAAATAAGTCAGCCAAAATATTTGCCACCTTAAATCTGACCACCTTCTAAATGTTAACTCTGTTTCGAAATCGGCACAGCTAGCCTGCTCTGGGCTACACTATGTTCACCCTAAACTGACAGTGCCTTTCGCCAAAACAATCAAAGACCTGTCTCTGATTGCTTGACTTCTCTCCCTGCATGTGAGTCTGCAAGGCGTGGGGGGGTTGATCATGTGGTTTAAAGTTGACAGTTGACTGAACCAACGAGCACACATCTTCTACAGCCCAGTCAGCGTAGGGGTGAATGGAGTAAGGGCGACAAGCGAAATCAACGGAACCTCGCGGCTAGGACACACATCTCTGAGGGTGGGTGCACAAAAACGTCATGGTGGGTTCATTCGACAGTTTACATAAGCTCAGCAAATATTCACAGCACCTGGCGGTCTAAACGGAAAGCCGTGAAAGTAGATTCGAAAACACCTCACAGAAATTGCCAATAACCCTTGCCCACCTCCAGGTTGACCAAATAATATGGTGACAGAGGTGACCTATCTCAACATTTCAAGAATATTAGTATTCACTGAATAAAATAAATCAGGCCACTTAAGTTAAGGCATATGCCTATAAATGCTTAAATCTGTTGCTTCAATGTTTTCTTGCCTTATCTGCAATTTCGAAATTGCCATTTAACCTGCATCATGCCAATGCATATGAATTCGGCACTTTTGTTTACTTTCACAAGATTCCCCCAGCTCTTTTTCTACCTTATCGTTAACCTAAAGGCACTGAATTTTTATTGTTGTGCACACAAAAGTATCAGCGGATATAAATGATGATTGCCTCTGCCCCTGCTTGCTTTATTAGATCTTCCTAAAAATGAAAAAAAAGCTTTATAACACCCTTCAAAATAGACGGCAGAACAAGATCTGTCATGAAACCTGTAAAGTTTAAACATGACCGAGGGAAACTGGAGAACACTGCCGCATGATTGAAGCATTGCTCACAGTAAGACGGGAAATAATTGTTTTATGGAGCCTGTCACCGTACTTGGGAGCTGAGCTAGCCGTGAGTTAGCATTACAAAAGCTAGAAATAAGTCAAATTGTCGGCAACGAGAAGTTATTTTACGTTCGTGCAATGAAAGACCCAGAAGAATGAAGATTTAAACCTTAAAATAAGTCGAAGCCCATTTTCCCTTGTGCTAACATGTCGATTAAGCCTCAAAAGGGGTTCGGTGCAGACGAAGGGTTGCAGTCTAAAGATGTGTACTCAACACGTGAAAGCGTTCTCTTTTGCAAAGCACAAACCATTGGTGTAAAATGCTTCTTGAAGAACTACTGCTTCTTGACATCAGGTGCAATCGCCCCATTTGCCCAATATAGGAGCGCCCGCATGAGAAAGGGATCTTGTAAACCATGCCTTTTACACAGTTGATGAATTTCATGGGGTGTTTCATGCTGCAGCTGTTAAAATCGGCTTGCTTCTTTTTGCCTTTGTATCGGTTCACCAGGGAGAATAATCGGCCTGGTTTACTTCGGGCAGAAAAAAACCACGTTCACTCCATATCTTGAGGCTACCTTTTTATGTTCATGTGAAATGCGACAAATATATTGAATGACCGCAACCTTCTTTTTCTTTTTTAACTGCTCATTTCAAAATAAAACGACCTTAATATTTTTTACTAGTTTGTCACAAGCTGCCGAAATGACTGAGTCTGGAAACCCTGAAGTTCTGATCCTACCAGTCATGACCGTTGGTAAAACTACACTGTACAATCGGAACCGCACGACCGCACGGCGTCCATTTGCAATTCATGGCCTCGTCGCGGTCTCGCGAGTGGGGAGACGTTTGCCCAATTATTTTCGTAATTTTTGCTGAACTTTTCTTTAAAAGTCCGGCTCGTGCATGTCTTTGCTTAATCTAAAGTTCGGCAGGTTCGGTTCATCACTATTAATAGCTCCTTTTGCGAAGCGAGCGTCGACTCAACTTCCTCTATAATGTACGGGGAAGTCGCACTACCCGACCTTCCTTGACGTTAACCTCCAATACCTCATCAAATCCATTGCCCTTCAGGGACATTATACCTCACAAAGCTAATGAACTCACCGACCTCATGAACTCGCACCTCTAACCGAACTCATGAACTCAGCAAACTCATGTACTTATTGAACTCTTGATTTTACGTCCCACACAAAACTCGTGAACTCTCCGTACTAACAAACTCACGTTCCTTGCCAAACTCACCTAACAACTCACCGAACTCACGGAATTCACCGAACTCAAGAAGTAATCGAACTCACGCCCCTCACTCAACCTCGAATTCATGAGTTCTCAAAGCTTACTAACTTACTCAACCTCACGTCACGCCTGATCGGTGGGTGTTAGTGAGGTGAGTAAGGGCACTAATGCGCGAGTTTTGCAGGGATATGCAGAAAACAAAAGGTGTGGTTGCGAGACCCAACGCGAGCTGTCAGCGTCAACCAAGTTCCGTCTTGGCGCTGTAGAGCCGCATGGACAAGCTTCCCACCATTTATGGGAATAGAGCTCCGCGGTCTACAGGCAAAATTAATTTAGGTACTCTTCAAGGGTAAAAAAGGTGCAAGATTATATTGAGTTGAGAATAATAAAATAATTTACCTAGATCCACAAACGGAAAGGCCAGAAATCATTTAAACCATTGCTTCTCAAACTAATAAGAAAGAAATCTAACCTCATGATTTGAGCACGCAAGTTTCGACAATGAAAGAGAAAAAATACCAAAATAGACACGATTGAAATTGCGCCAACAGGACTGGCGCTTACAGGACTGGCGCTTGGACAGGGACAAAAACAGGCACAACTACGACAGGACTGGCGCTTACAGACTTACCGGCGTAGATCGCGAGGTCACTCAGATGAGTGGCTTCAAGGATTGGAAAAGACTCGACACTAACGGATTGATACCATAATTTTGTAGAACACGAGAGCGTCTACTGAATCAATGGTTTGCAAATGCTGGCAGTTGCGCACTCCAGTAACTTTGCAAACTCCGTAGATTTCGAATCGCAGCACTTTTTTTAGAACTAGGTAAGCTACATATTTTACTGACTCTTCAGGCGGTCTTGGTGATGTCATAAATCCTGGAATCTCAGACTTACGCAGCAACAGTAAAAACGCAGAAAACATTGCAGGGAGAGTACGACATAGGGGCACAGGCGATTGTAAAATGTTGTGCTTCGATGATTTCGGAAGAACGATCGAGATAGAATGCGAGAATAAACATAGAAGGAGAGAGAGAGTGAAAGAGGAAGAGCAACGATATATACATAAGACAGAAGGCGGGGTGGAGAGATGAAAGTAAACAATATATACATACAGTAGCTCTAAGCTTTTTGAGAGGGATTCGTCCAGATCTCAGGAAAACCAGATGATGCCAATGTCGAGCACTAAGACGGCCCTCCTGCTATACCCGATCATGGACACCCCCCTTCGTTCTACTTCAATGGGCTACTGTGCTTCAGACCGGAGGTGGAGGAAGATGCGAAATAGCTCTTAGACGCGCCGATTTTCCGTGTTCTTTTTCATTTAGGGGTTGTATCCTAGCCGGTACAAATAATTTTATTTGCTGCCAAAGTTTAAGGCGAGCGGCACTCCAGGTGTGTACGTGAGCCAATCGCCAAGTTTGTTTTTCACATAGGAAGAACTAACAACACGTTGGCAGGGTGATCTTTTTCTTATATAGCGACGTCTGTGTTAAGGATAATAGCCAGACTGCATAAGGATGTACCTAATTATGACCACAAGCGTTCAAATAAAAACATATAGAACTTCCAAAGGGCACGCAGATTAGCGACCAATCAGTGCGGACGTAATTTACTGTGACACATCATTTAGTAGAATTTAGTGAGCTAGAAAAGTAAACGGAGACAATTTAAGAGACAATTTTTTTGCCTTTTTCTTTACGTTATTGGTCTCTTCGAAACAGATAGCGGCTGATAGCCTTACACGGCACGCAAAATGAACCTTTTCCGAGAAGCGACCTGCGCGCGCGCGAGCGCCCGGTGCCAAGCGGCGGAAGTCGGCACGAGAAATTGAGGAAATTCGGAAGGAGGCTGTTCATAAGCCAGTAGAACACGAAATTGCAGCATATATATACTTCTGTTACTCTAAAAAAAATATGGACGAAAAGAAAAACACGACGTTTGGGTGGACGCCACGGATGCCCCTCTTTGAAGTCCCGTTGGGCACGCGCCGCAGCTTGGGGAGCAAAGAAACTGGTAGCGTGGCTCCCATTATTGATTGGTAGCACAGGTAGGTTACTTCCTCGATTTTTAGTTCGTGCAGCCACCGCCTAGTGCCGTCGGTATATGGAAAAGATCCATTGCTTTGGCGATACCCGCAGCCGGCGAGAGTTCTCGCTCGCCCACAATGGATGTCAACTACGGCTGGGCAGTCGATCAATTAAATTAAAAATTAATCAGCTAATGCTTTAATCATAAATAATGTTTTCATGGGTTAATCGGTAAAATTTCCGCAAACCAAACGGAAGTAAAATGTAAATGTTTACCGCGCCGACGTAGAGGACTACACCTGTATGGAGGGCAGAATTTAGAAAACATTTAATTTAGATTAACATTAGTGGAGAGATTTGTAACTGCAGGCAATTGCAGAAGGTGACAGGTTTCCCGACCATTTTAATATCGTTCGAGTGTCCATATTGCAAAGCAGAATAAGTTTTACAATCACGGGAAGTTGCTCTTGCCGGAGAATATCACAGAACCCTTTCGCTACATGCAGCTGAAGTAATTTTATGTGCGCGTAAATGTCTTTGAACTGCTCTCAACTACCCGTGATATTCATTTGAAATTAAAATTGTTTATTCCGCTTTTTTTCACATATTCTGCAAAAGAGAAAAGAAAAAGATTCTTTTGGCATTTTTTTATATTATGCATGCAAATGTACGACACCGATAAATCGAATAACTTATCAATTAATTCGTATTGATTAATAATATTAATATTTCATAATTCATAATTTTTTTATGATGAAGGAGTATATCCGCAAATATTAATAATAATAACATAATATTAATATATTATAATATATTTATATATAAGAAATATTCATAATAATAATAATAATAATAATGATAATATTCTCCACTTAGGTGTTCAAAAACAACCAAAAAGGTCTTCACTTTGGTACACCATCGTCAGCAGGCAAACAAACAAAAACAAATAACACAAGATGTTTATTAAGCAACAAACAGAATAATTTAGAGGCAGACAAGTGTTAATTCAGTTGCCTGTGGTACAATGTAATTGATGACGAAATGTCCAGGTGAGGTGGAGCGGTGGTGTTATACAATGACTTGTTCCAAGAAAGTGGTGTGGTGTTGCAAGGCGAGGTATTATAAAAACTAACAAATATTTTGATTAGGCGTAAGTAAATATGAAAATTTACTTTCCCAAGAAGCTGCGCGGAATCAATTGCCCGATTTATAAGTTTATGCATAAAGACAAAGTCCGGAAACGTTTTTCTGGTTGACAACAGCGGACAAGAAAACAATTTTAGTACATATTCATGGTTATAATAAAAGGGGCGCTCAAAGAATCAATCATATACAATTTGACTAAACGTTTGCTGAAGATTTTCATTGAACATGGAATATCGTTTTAGATTTCGAGTTCCATGTGACAGACGCTCATTCAAGTTGTCACCGCATGTCATCGCAGATATAAAAAAAGTTGGGGTTCCTAAAATTCTTTGTCAATCGAGGTGCTATTCTTAACAATTTATAGGCATTGCCCACGAGGAAATATGAAGGTTTTTTTCGAAAGTTAAACCCGTGTCAACACACAAGTCAAATTATTTTATTATTGATACACTCTCGCTTGGTATTTTGTTCAAATTCTATGAAAAGTCAACAACAGCATGCTTTCGGCAAAAGAGAGCACCTTTTATTTTCGGGGGTTGAGAGAGAGATGATTTAGCTTACACCACTGGATAATTAGACACATCTACTTGCAGTATATTACTGTCTAAAATAGTATGAATGCTCATGAATAACCTAATATCATCAGAAAAAAAACCAGCAGTTTAGAACTAATTACACAAGGCACTATATCATTATTAAATATCAAAAAACAAAAGAGGACCAGGACTGATCCCTGAAGAACGCCTAATGTCGAACAAAATATTTCAGAGACTGTCGTCAACTTGAACAATATTCCAACAAGATGACTGCAGTAATCCCGGAAAAACTCTATATGAAGACAGTTGGCGTAATAACAATTTATGATTAACTCTGTCAACGCTGTCGACATATCAAAATATGTTGTATCTCTCTCATCGCAATCCGTAACACGAGGCGAGGCTTATAATAAAAAAAGTACACAAATCAGCCTCCCCAGACCGGCCACTTCCGAGGCCATGCTCTATGGGTGTAACCTTCTGACAGAACAAGAAGTGTTCGCACACGAATAACAAGCTCAAAAATGTTGGGGAAGCTACGAAGGAAAGAAATCAAACGATAATTTGTAACAACGGAAGCATTGCCACACTTTAAAATGTGTACAGTCACAGATTTTCTCCAAAATAAAGGACAGGTGCTCGATCTTAGAGACATATAAAGTATGTTTCGAGATAGGAATGGAAAGTTCTCTGCATCCTTTGATAATCAAACTTGGTATACCATCAGCACCACCCGAGAACTTACGTTTTAGGTTCTTAATCGCTTCTCACTTTCACGGGGACCCACACGCAAAGGAGCCAAGAAGTAATGAGAGCTTAGCTTATAGTCCCCAGGCGGAAAAGCCTGGGGCCAACAGAGTACAGCTTTTTAAAATAAGTGGCGAAAATATTTGAAACTTCAGCAGGTGTTGAATGGAGCTTTGTCTGACTCTTCAGGCAAGCCGATACTTGGAGTAGCATCATGTCTATGCGGCTTCACAAACTGACCAACAATTCTAGGTCGACGGTGCAGACTGTTTTCAACGCCGTCATAATAAGGCTGTTTATCGTGCTTGAAAATTTGTTTACGTAAGAAATGATATGCTAAACTTTGTGTACCAGAAAAAAAATATCGGTATTTTTAAAGAGTTTCGGAAAATGTCCCTTCTTTTTAAGGCAAGATATAAGTTTTTTAGAAAACCAAACAGCGAATTCGGATGTCCTATTTGCGCAATTTTAAAGAAAATGCTCAATAGCCCCTTAACAACCAAGGTAAGCGCCTTGGTAGACTGATCAACATTTAACATTTAAGGAAGACTGCCCCAAAAAAGATTAGCTATGCGCTTATATAGATTCAAATATTACCTTTAAAAAATCAGGAATTAGACGTCAAACACAAAACCCGCGGCTTGAATAGAAAAGAAAACGCGACAGTGAAATATGGCCGGAAATTATAAATCTGAACTAAAAGAGGAGTAGACAAACTTAAAATTAAAATTAGAATATTGGAGGGGAGAAGATCAAGAACATTTTCTAGACACTTTTTGATTGATTTGAGTTGTTAGAGGCCACATTAAAGCCCGTTTAGTAACAAAAGTTATTAAAAGAAAACAACGAAATGACCTTGAAAGAAGTTGCAGTGTTGCTTTTCACAGTTTGTAAGGACCATTATATTCCTGGTAAATTAAAATCAATTCGTTTATTGATTGCCGCAAAATGCTCAATATATAGAGCCTGATCTGAAAAAGGGGGGAACCAGTGGCTGCCGATTACATAATTAAAACCGTCACTCGTTTTAATTTCTACCCAGACATATTCCGGATAGAATTCAAGGTCGAAACTTCTGCGAAACAAACCAATTAGCTTCTGCTGTGTGCAAGAGTAATTTCAATCGTTGCGATGCATATGGTATTTAGAACTAAAATAATTTGCGTCTGGGATTTCTTCACATAGCCACGTTTTAGATGGACAGATGATAATGCGCTTTGCGTCTATTAAGTTTGATTAAGTTTAGGGGATTTGCGGCCTAGCGCTTTGCACGCTAATTTTGAACTTATCTTTTTTGTAGTCACCCGCACTTCGAGGCTGATCGTCGCCACAGCTGAATGCCATCGTCGAGGAAAACTGCCATGTGCCCTGATATCAGAACCATCCGGACTTCTAGCGACACAACATCACCGACCCTTCAAAAGAAGTGCTCACATCGCCTAAAGTGGGATTTGAGGCCTAGCGCTTTGCACGCTTATTTTGAACTTATCTTTGCTGTAGTCACCCGCACTTCGAGGCTGATCGTCGCTACAGCTGATTGCCATCGACGAGGAAAACTGCCACGTGCCCTGATATCAGAACCATCCGGACTACTAGCGACACCGCATCACCGATCCTTCAAAAGAAGTGCTCACATCGCCTCAAGTGGGATTTGCAGCCTAGCGCTTTGCACGCTAATTTTGAACTTATCTTTGTTGTAGGTGAGTTGAAATACTACGACGTTGTTAATACGTATTTCTTTTTTGCCGCAAATCCCAAAGTGTCGTCCCTGTAATTTTTGTGTGCCATGGGCGTCGACATTTGTACCTACAGGGCTCGTATTGGTACTTTTAGTCCAAAAAAACAAAGTGAGACCAAAGGAAGTGTCCATGAGGTTACAAAGTAGTGCCTTATTATTGTGCAGGGCTTTTTCAAGTGCTCGTATCCCGTTGCTCATTCTCTGCATCGCCAAATTGCTCATGTGTTCTGGTGACATCGAAGCTAACCCCGGCCCCAGCCCTGAAGAGGGCGATAGCTCTAAGTTTGACCCAATACTTCAGAAGCTGAACACTGTAATTTCTGACAATGCGAGACATCAAAAAGAGACCACTGACAAACTAAATGAACTGTCGCTGCGAATCGGTGACTTGACACGCAGAGTTTCAAGTCTCGAGAGCTCCGTTGCCAAGATTAAGGGAGTACAAAACGAAATTAAACAAAAAATCAAATGATGTTGTCACCGAGATTGAAAGAAAAATTGAAGCGTATCCTCGAAACAGCCTGACATAAGTAGTTTACATGACATTGTCGATAACATGAGCAACCAAATTAGAATAAATAACTTGCTGATTAAAAGGATTCCTGAGGAAGGAAACGAATCGTAGGCTCAAACTGAGCGAATCGCACTTTCCTTCTTTTTAGACCGGTTGCAGCTTAACGTCGGTGAAATAGAAAGGGCGCATCGTGTTGGCCGCAAAAAGGGAACGTTTTAACAGACCAATTATAGTCAAGTTTCTAAGTTTCAAGAGCAAGAGCGATGTGCTCCATGGCGCGTCGCGACTAAGGTCGACCGACACCCCCCGAGTTTCGATAGAGGAAGACTACTCGCCAAAAGTGAGGAAAATTCGGAAAAAAACTTTGGGATTATGCAAATTCGGTCCGAACCACGCGCAATGGGGTAAATCTGGCTTTTGATAAGCTCTTTATCAACAATCAGATGTGCGTGTACTGCGACAAAACCGATAGTGCGACGAAACCGATAGCCAGCCACGAGGGAACGGAGAACTGCAGACGCGCCACGGGATCAACAATCGTGACACAAAAAATATAAACAGAAACCTAGAACAACTGTGAGCGCCTGAAATAAGCAACGCCCTCTCTCATTTTTGCTAGAGAATTCTCGAAGTCTACTGCAAAAACAAGATGACTTCGCAAGTAGCATTATTTCATGCTCAGCCGATGTTATTGTTGGAAACGAAACGTGGCTTACCGATACTATTTCAAATTCCAGTTTACTTTTAAGCGACAATTTTAACATATTTTGTGAGGATCGAATTTCCAAACGAGGCGGTGGAGTAATCATCGCAGTTCAAAAGTACATATCTTGCACTTTGATTTCAATCAACTCTCCTCTTGAAATCCTTTGGGTTTCCATTGGTACAGTATCTTTCCAGACCATTATAGTTGGAATTTGTTACCGACCACCTGATTCAAGATGTGAATTTGCCGACAGACTAAGCGATATTCTAGAATTTATTCTTTTTAAGTATCCACATTTACCACTTTTATTGGCAGGTGATTTTAATTGTCCTGGGATCGATTGGTCCGACCTCCAAGTATGTAATACTTGCTCACGTGTAGAAGAGTGTTCAAGTTTTATAAATCTATTAGATTCATTTTCAATTAAACAATTGGTAAATGATCCCACACGCGGAGATGCAGTACTGGACTCTGTTTTGACCACTCACCCCGAAAACATGTCTGCACGCGTGCTGGATAAAATTAGCGACCATAGAATTGTTTATTTCTGCTATAAGATATCGAATGTTTCGAGAGTGAACCTAAAAAAGTGATATATGACTACTCAAAGGCAAATTATGGTGATATTGCGGTAACACTGTCAGAATTTATGATTCAGTATGAAAGCATCTTCCATACACGCTCTGTTGAAGAAAACTGGGTCTCAATAAAAAACAAACTAATCTATAATCGTGAAGCTTTTGTTCCTAAGTTGGTCATTAACCCGAGTGAGGGTTGTCCCTGGTTTTCACAAAGCGTAAAACGCTTGATCTCCAAAAAGAAAGGACTTTTCAGAAAGGCCAGTTCTTCAAATGCAGACCGTGACGTGCAGTCGTACGAAGATTGTGCGCGCTTATGCAAAAACGAGATAAGAAAGGCAAAGAATAGTTGTTTCAACAACGATTTATCTAGCATACTAAAAACACATCCAAAGAAGTTCTGGCGTGTTCTAAACCCAACAGAAAAGAATACACTTCCTTTAATTCAAGAAGGGGACGTAAAGCTTTCTGCATCCAAGTCCGCTTTTAAACTTAACACTTTTTTGGCGAAGTGTTTACCGACGAGCTCCCTCTATCTGACCGCCATGTTACGCCTACAATCGTCATTCCAGAAATGGACGATGTGCAAATTAATATTGATGGATTCATCAGTGCCATCGACCGCTTGCCGACAAAATCCAGCCCGGGCCCTGATGGTGTATGCTCGAAGCTGCTTAAGCTAACAAAGGGTGCGCCAGGTGCCGTGCTTGCCAGCTTATTCCAGCAATCGCTTAATACCGGCCGCATTCCGAACGAACGGAAATTAGCTAATGTCGTCCCGATTTATAAATCTGGTAATCGAAATTGTCCAACAAATTATAGACCAATTTCATTGACCTCTGTTCCTTCTGAACTTTTAGAACATATAGTATGTTCATCTGTCATAAAACACCTAGTCTCAAATAACCTGCTATTTTCCAATCAGCGTGGCTTTCAACGTGGTCTTTTGTGCGAAACCCAACTGTTTGAACTGGTAACGGATTTGCATACCTGTATTCACTCATCCTCACAAATCGACACTTTTTATAGACTTTTCCAAGGCCTTTGATCGTGTACCACACAGTCGTCTGATAAAAAAGCTACAATATCTCAAATTTAATGATAAGGAAATTACATGGATTTGTGAGCTTTTTCACGATAGAAATCAATCAGTAATTTCAAATGACACCACCTCACCACCTATACATGTAAAATCTGGTGTCCCTCAGGGATCCGTTATTGGACCACGTTTGTTTTTAATTTATATAAATGACCTCCCCAACAACATTTCTTCAAAGATTCGCCTATTTGCAGACGACTGTGTGGTATAACGTCAAATAGCTAGTCAAAGCGACTGCCTAACTCTTCAAAGTGATTTGGATATCATACTTTCATGGTGTGACACGTGGCAAATGCAGATAAATATAGATAAAACAAAAACAATGACGTTTACCAATCGTCGCTCATTTTTTCAATAAGACTACAAAGTTATAGATTAAAAATTGAATAAAGTATCCACATATAAATATTTAGGAGTCCACTTGACTTCCAACTTCTCCTGGAACACTCATTTAGATTATATACTTAGGAAGTCTAACCAGTCACTTGGTTTCTTAAGAAGGCATTTACATATGGCAACAGCAGAAACGAAACTACTTGCATACTCTACCATCATTAGGCCAAAGCTAGAATATGCAGCTATAATTTGGAACCCGCATCAAAAATATTTAATTAATAATTTAGAATCACTGCAAAACAGGGCCACCAGGTTTATACTAAAAACGTATTCACCTATAAGCGTCACTCAACTTAAGAGTTCACTTGGTTTATCGACTCTCCACCAGCGAAGGTATCTCGCAAGGTTATCCCATTTTCATAAACTCTATCATAGTTCCTCAGATTTCCCTCAAAACAACATTCTCCTACCGGCTCGCATTTCCCATCGTCATGATCATTGTTACAACGTTCATATTCCGTTTGCAAGAACTAATCTGTTCAAATATTCCCCGTTCATACAAGCTGCGACCGAATGAAATGAGTTGGCAAGCGAAATTGCGACGGTCACTGATCATGATACATTTATGTTGTTGTTGCGTGAATCTTTAGGGTGAATGAATCATATATTGCCCTTTATGTTTTTGCTCGCTCGCTGGCAGTCTTTTGCTTTGTTTTTTTCAAGCACGTCGACTGACTCCAATGATGTGAGTACGTGTGTGGCCTTTTTGTTATGTAATGTCTTGACTTCATGGTTCTGTTGAGCGTGACACAATGTCTTCTATTATTTTTTTTCTTGTGAAATCTTGCATGATTATGTAAACGTTTATACGACACCCCCCCTCTATGTAATGCTCCTTTGGAGCCTTTAAAGGTATGTAAATAAATAAATAAATAAAAGGTCTCTTTCCCTTGCACTCATGCCAATCTCGGAACAGCAGACATACTTGAAGATGGCGCCATGTCGCTCTTGGGCCGCCACCGTCGTCGTCAAGTCTGGACTGCAGAATAGAAGCCTTCCGAAGGCGAGGGATATTCTGGGTGATCCCTCAAACGTTATTTCGCCTGTAGAGTCTTAATTCGATGACTCTGTCAGCGGGAAGAGGCCGGCTGAACCTCTTGACCAGGTGTCGCGCCGTCACACTGCGGCGGGTGATGTTCCCAGTCGTTAGCGGCTCCGACGGCCGGTCGCAGTCTCTCACTGGGATGACATACTGCCACCTGGGGGTGAGAGGGATGCGAGAAAAAGGAACGTGACCTCCACAAAAATCTATCACAACAGCCCCAACAAGGGCATTGTCAGCTTCGCTGAGGGCGTAATTCGACTCAGCATCCGAGCGGATACTTCAGCTCCTGAAGAGAAGAAACTGAGGAACCTCATGCGGAATGTCAAAGAAAACATCTTTAGGGGTGTTGTGCGCAGTACACCCACAACCGTAAAACAATTCGTCACGGAGGCCGCGGACATCGAACGTGCCCTCTAGGCACGAGCCTCGCACTACCAGGCGACTACCTGGCGTCGCTGCATCATCGTAGTCAAGCTGCTACCTTGGCTCCTGTACATCGGACATTAGCGAGATCATCCGACACGTCGTCCGAGAGTAGCTCCGAAAGATGCTCCCCGCCGCTCAGCACCCGGCCTCACCTTAATTTGCCGAAATCCTACGCGACGAGATCCAGCGGGCTTTGCAGCCGGAAGATCCCGTCACCGTGGCAGCCCCGGAGGAGACGAAGTTGACCTACGCCGTCATTACCCGACCACCGCCACCAGTAGCCCGCCAGAAGCCGGCGCCATCTTGACACGACAAGCCGGTTACCCAGTACGGACGACGCCAGAAGGAGCGACCCCAGTACGTCTGCCAAGAAAAGTGGGCACGAAGGAACACTGACGTCTAATGAATGTCTGACCGACATCCGCTATTACACCACTGCAGGGAAGCCGATCAGAATAGGGAGTTTTGGTACGCCGCGTTTGACCCTCCGCTAAGCCCTCCACAACGAAAAAGCCGCCACTGCGCCTGCGCGCCCATTGCCTTGATTGTAGAGTTCAGGGTAATGTAGCGGGTTGCGGAGAGAGTTCCGGGACGTCAAAAACGATCTACGAAAACTCCCTAAGCAAAGCGCAAGTTAGTCTGCTTCTCTCGCAGGGGTTGTGGTGACGTCAGAATGCCGAGGTCTGCCGACTATCCTTCCACTCAAGCCAATCGGAGCTAGGCGTTCTGATATCACCTCCATCTCTGCGAAAGAAGCAGACGAACCTGGGCTCCGCATTAATAATAATAATAATATCTTTATTTCCATCAATCTTGATGGGGGAGCCCGAAGAAAAAAGCTGCGATATGCAGCTTGACTGGTCCTCGGTCCCCTTACAGTGGTCAACGGCAAGCATCGAAGAAACAAAGAGGAAAATACATCATGTAGCCAGCTGAAGGTATTGTTAACAGAAAAAGAAAAGAAAACAAATAACGTTTTATGAAAAGAATGCATCATGTACAAATATATCCACGCAAGTCTTTGAAAGGCAAGTTTTCGAGGAAAACATTACTAGCGCAAAAAGTATTTAACAAATTTGGAAGAGTAAATTGGAGCATCTGAGAGCCATAGTTCGTTCGCTGAGTAACCATCTTCCACTTCTCCGCGTGTCGAGTAGAATACACTGGTGAATTTTCCTCCAACAATGCAAGATTTTCTAAGAAACGTGTGCCCTTTATTCTTTCACTCTTAAAACTGATACAAAGTCGATATGAATACAATTTGTGAAGCATCAATTATCCTATAGGTTTTTAATAATTCAGCAGTGTGAAAATCAAAAGGTACATTACCTATACCTCTGAGTATTTTCTTTTGTAGTATGAACAGTTTTTCAATATTAGTTAACGTTGATGTACCCCAAACGAGGTAGCAGTAGGCTAAGTGGGAGTAAAACAAGGAGTTATAGATCAAGAGTTTCACATTCGTTGGCAATATGTAACGGTAGCGATTCACAATTCCTACACGCGAGCTAATTTTGGAATAATATAGTTTATATGGCTATCCCAGGACATTTTTTCACTAAAAAATACTCCGAGAGTTTTAAAACAACTGACTATTTCAATTCGAGACGAATTAAAACGGAGAAGCTTAGACACCACCACAGGTTTATTTTTTGGACGAAAAATAACAGCTTTTGTTCTACTACTATTTACTGTCAACGAGTTACTATCACCCCAAGATTAATTCTAGACAAAGTTAAGTTAGCCATATCGTTTAGCTCATCAGCGGTTTCGGAGGAAAAAAATATGCTTGCATCATCAGCATACATTACAAATTTTGCCTCCTTATCGACGTTAATTATATCATTTATGTACATGTTAAAAAAGGAATGGCCCTAGCACACTACCCTGTGGAACGCCTGACGTAATAGGCTTAATAGTGGAGGAATTACCATTGATGGATACATATTGCTGTCGATGCTCTAGATAAGATTGCAGAAGTAATAGCGCCTGCCCACGGATACCGTAAACTTCAAGTGTTTTAAAATAGGACCTTATGACTAATAGAATCGAACGCCTTGGTAAAGTCTAAAAACACCCCGAGATGCAAGTTTTTCTTTTCAAAGTTTTTTAATATAAATTCTTTTTGACTAAGTAAGGCAGTTTCAGTTGAGCAACTATTTCTAAAACCAAACTGCGAAGAAGTAACAAGGTCATGTTTATTTGAAAATTCTACCAAACGGCGATGATTTATTTTTTTAGCGCTTTAGAAAAAACAGGCAGTATAGAAATGGGCCTGTAGTTCCCCATCTCATTCTTATCACCTTTTTTGTACAGAACGGTTACTTTCGCTACTTGCATCCTTCTTGGAAATACACCAGACGCTAAGGAGACATTAAAAATATGATTTAAAACGGGGGCAATTATATCAACAACATACTTAATTGGACGTATCTGCATACCATCAGCGTCGCAGCTACTACTATTTTTAAGTGCATAATCACGTTAATTATTTCTGAGGCAGTAGTTGGTTCTAAAAAAATTGAGCTACAGTTTCTATGGCACATGTATCTGCAAGCGTCGGTACCATCGGTATGGACGGCTATATTTACAAAATGGTCGTTAAACAGATTGGGAAGCTGTTCACCGGTTAATGTAACTCCGTTATACACTAAAGTTTCAATGGCAGTTGACGAAGGTTACCCACGGTTTACGGATCTTTTTTGATGTATTCTTAATTTTATATGGGAAGTGATGCTTATATAGCTTAAGAATTTGCTCAAGAAATACGTTATAAGCACCATCGGCAGTATCTTCGAAAAAAATTGTATTCCAAATAGTAGATGCGATGTCCCGTCTAAAGGCCTCGAGGCTGTTTATATCTATATTTTGGAAAACAATAGGTTGATTCTCTACCGTCTTTCGAGACACATGAACTTTAACGCATATAATATTGGAAGATGGTAACTCAGGTTACAACTAAGTACTCCGCTCCTTATTTGATCTATATGAAAGTTCGTAATAAATAAGTCTAAAACAGTTGTGGAGTGTAAAGTGACTCTTGTGGGGTTTGTAATTGTATTGACACACCCATTCATACTAATTAGACTCCATTTCTCTCTGCGAGACACTCTCCGAAAACATGTCGATATTAAAATCACCGCCGCAAATGACGTTATAGTGATTTTCATTTACATACTCCAAAAATATTTCAACAAATTCAAAAAAGGCAGAAACATTACCATCTGGTGCGCGGTAGAAAAGAGCAAAAATATTCCGATTATTTTGTAGACATAACACCTCGACATCTTTCGTGATAAATGAATAGTCGCTCAAAAAATTACAATCGATACCGTCTTTAACCAGAACAGCCAATCCTCCCCCGCGTTTTGAAGTGCGATTTAAAACATACGTGTCATATGACGGTAAGCGGATAACATCTGAATTATTAGTATACCAGGTCACAGTAACATGACCATATCAAAGAGAGCACCAAACTGATCGAAGAGTAATTCAAGGTCAGTCGTTTTATTCACTGCTGACTGCGTATTTAAACAGAAGCACTTTAAATGAGAATTGAATTCTAGATCAAGTTTACGTTTTAGCTCACTCGGAAGTAATGGAGTTGCAGTTTCCAAAAAAACAAAATAGAAACAAGTTTAAAAACAATTCGAAAAGAAAGACAACACTACTATTCTAGCCTCAACAGATCGTCTTCGCTTCTTACGACAATAGCACGTTCGCGATCTTGTTTTCGTACTAGAACGCTTCCGTTTCGATGCCAGACATAACGAAAACCAGTCCTTTTGGCCCACTCTTTTGCCGCCAAAAAGAGCGCTCTGTTTTGCTTCGTCATGTTTTTCCACGATAATAAACTTTAGGCTCTGTCCCCAACAATTTTTTTCTGTTATTCAGCCACTGCTCCCTCGTGGCTTGCCTGGTGAACCGGACAATTACACCAGGCACATTGTCGGGCTCTGCGGGTAATCTGTGAAGGGCAACGATATCACTCTCCGATAGCGGTGGAAGTTGCAGTCTGGACGCTACCCGATTTATCTTGTCAAGCAAGTTCTCGTTCTCCGTTTTAGCGATGCCGTGAACCTCCAGATTTAACTTCCTGCTTTGCCACTCAAGATTGTTCACTTCTTGCCTCAATCGGTCGATTCGTTAGCCTCACTCATTTTTTCCACATCTTCCATGCGCTTACTCAGTTCTTTGATTTCTTTATCATGCTGGGCATGACTTTTTAGGACGTCATCGTACTTGTCAGAGACTTCTTGAATTTTTTTTTTTTCAATGCTGTCTACGGTCACTTTTAGGGTATCAAGCTGTCTAGCTTGCGGTTGATATCCGCAAGCAAGCTTGCTACATCAAGCTTGACTGGCTGGCTCCCCTTTGATTTCCCCGGTTTGCAAGCAGGGCACCGCCAGTCCTTTTTGTAACTCTCGCCTTTTGCCTTAGAGGTCACCAGAACAGTCACCCAAGTGAAAAGAATCGCCACATTCCGAGCAAGATAGAACATTTGCATTGTCGCGGAAGGCTATACCACAACCGGAACAACCATTAGCTTCGTCGTCGGACATATTAGTCACAGGCAAAAATTCAAGACAAGCCGGTATTTGGCAGCAGCAGCAGCAGCGGCGGCAGTCACCTACAGCAAATAAAAATACAAACACTAACCTGAAAGTAGCACAGAGCAAGAGTTAGCCGTCAAGCGGTTGGCTACCATCGCCGCTGCCGCTGCCAAAGTGGCGTCTGGCGTCTTCGAGCAGTTCTTTGACAGCAGACTTGGGGCGGCGCTGCGCAGCCTTTCAAAGATGTTCGACGGTCATCGTAAACCGGAGACGCGGTAAAATAAAAAACGGACAAAACAACAACAAGTCTCAAACACAGCTTCATCGTTTACTCGCGGAGACGCGGTAAAATAAAAAAAAACGGACCAAAACACCACAAGTCTCAAACAAATTCCATCGTAAACCTCCGGTTTACGATGGAAGTTCTTCACCAGCTCGCCTGTGCTTTTACCCTTCTCGATGTTCGACGGTGGCACGTGGCAATGACGTTGATTGTCCGTAACCGTGCGATGACTTGCCACGTTTGAGTTATCGGAACAGGTCCGAAATCGAAGGCTTTCAGCTTCCGATAGCAGTCCCAGCACTTGGCGATCGTAGAAACTGAAAGTAGCACAGGCAAGAGTTAGCCGTCAGCGTGCTACCATCGCCGCTGCCGCTGCCAGATTGATCGACGATACCCCTTCCGGCAACTTGGGCTGCACGGGTTCCACCGAACGACCCGCGTCCACAATATGGTGAGCGCCCATGAGACATCGACTAGTATCATTGGCCGTCTACCATCTCCTGCGCCCGCTTCGCCCCGAGGAGCTCGTTGGCCTTCACCGTAACACCCTGTATCGCCTTTTTGTAGGTACCACCGTAAAGGCCTGTCTGCTCTGCCTCGCCGGGAATACCGGGAGGGGGTATAGACCCCTTTCGAAAGTCACGTGTCAATATTAGAATATCGGAACCACTGCCCAAAGGCGGAATAACTGACACCGTAGAACGTGCAATTCATTCCATAAGATAGCGAACGTCGAAGCGCAGCCAACGCTAGCAGCGGACGTGCCAATCAAACAGCGTCGAAAGTGCGAAGTTACTGCGCACATCACCTTTTTTTGTGGATGTACTTTCGCCTTCTAATCTAGCGAAACGCATAAAGTGTGCCGTGACGTTGCGATTTTAGTCCGCCATTGTGCAGGGGTTCAACAGCTGCAGCAGAGAAGCGGTTTTTCGAAGGGGTCTACTGCCGAGGACGAACGACGCAAATATCCGCTACAAATGTCTGAAAGCTCCCACACGAGCGACGCGACGTATCTGAACGGCACCTCTGCGATGGTGTCGAATAACCTCGACGGCCACAAAAAGACGGTACTCATTGACACCGCAGCAGACTATTACGTTTTGAATGGGAAGCTCTCTCGCAGCCTTCGGAAAGTCATGACGCCGCGAGATATGGCCTACAAGGCTATTCGCCGCCGTGAGGACTTGAACTACAAGGTACTCCCCAATTCAACCTTACCATCAGGACACCGCCAATAGCGACCCGAAGTAGTGCACGTTGTTCGTCTCAAGACGTACTACGCTTGATAGGACTGAGGATTATTTATGGCTCAGACGGCCCCGCAGTTTACTGTTGCTTGTTACTTGGTTAGTTTTGCGTTCATTTGTTTAAAACTGCAACAGGGCGATGCACTTTAAAGGAGGAGTAATGCTGCGTGCACAACCGAGAAAGAACGCTGTACTTCTAGAAGATTCGTATTTCCTTTTACCCTGAGTGTAAATATAAGGAAGCCAGAATTACATTGCCTAGTCAGTCTCGCCCTAGCTCGCTACCGAACATTCTAGGTCGAACCTTTGAGATACCGAGTGTAGTACATCAGGAATTAATTGACAAAGAGTATGTTGGGTCGGGCCAAGATTGAAAACAGAATAAACAAGACGAAGACAACACAACCACATTTTTCAACTACCAACGGACATATAGGAATTCCCGAAGCAAGCAACCGATTAATAAATGTTGAAAAAAAAAAGTAAGACGAAGGCGTCACAACCACACCTTTCCACTAGCAAGATACATATGGGAATTCCAAAGCAAGCAACCGATAAGGAGCCAGCAGGGCTTTCTCGACTGACTTGAACTCTCCTGACGACGAGGCACACTGACTCTAGCGATAGCCAGCTGTCACTCGACGCACCGCCGCTCGCTGCTGCCGCCGTCGACGATCGCTGCTGCTTTCTCGACGTTTGTTCCTTATTTCGTTTCTGTCAGAAGTTCGCCGATAAAACCTTTCTTTTCAGTTTCCGCCCGTCGAACATTTCCCATCCGCTTGAGTCCACCATGCTGATCTTACGATAAGTGAGTTAAAAATATTGTGAATTAAGTTTTTAAATAAATAAAAAACATATTGTTCTAGAGTGCAGCTCTTAGGCGCTCGTTTCCGGCTTGAGCGGCGTCGGCCTCGCGTAACCGGTCCGCGCGACGCGTGGCCATCGCCATCGGCGTAACCGTAACGCGTCGGCGTAGGCGTCGGCGAGACGCGTCGGCGTTGAGGTCGCCGTCTCCGTCGGCGTAACCGCGCGGTGCATTATGGGAAACGTCTCATAATGCACCACGGGTGACGCACGCGTTGCATTGTAGGACTTTCCATAATGCATTTCGCGGAGGGGGGAGGAGGAGGGAAGGAGAGGAGGGGAGGAGGTTGGTGAATGAGGGGTAGGAGGAGGTGAAGGACAAGAAGGAACGAAGGAGGAGGATAGAGGAGGAGAAGGAGGAAGAGGAGGGAGGAGGAGTAGCATGGGAGCATGATGAGGGAGGAGGGTATACCCTCCTTTCAGTACCCTTCCCTCCTTCTCCTCAAGAGCTGCGCTCTAATCGGCGTTACAGGTGTTGTAAACGTCTTTCATTTTCTTGTTAGAACATGCTTAGCCGCATCTAGAACCCCTAAATGTTTAAATTTTAGAAGAAAAAAAATTGATCGTGTGGGAAGGGCGGCGATGAACTAAAGTTTACCACTTTTGTAACGGGCGGAACTCTGTTTGAGCGAAAACGCC
>JABSTQ010008226.1:0-59128 GCA_013358835.2 Ixodes persulcatus | reverse complement strand
TCCCTTTAAAGGGGTACGGAAACAAAAATTGAAATATTCAAATTTCGTTCGGAAATGAGTCAAGCATGACGGATAATAACCGTAAATGATGATCGCACGTTTGTATTTTGAACGATTGGCTATTGGCCTCGAGATCGACCTAGAGGTGGCGCTACTTTTGTGCTATCATCATCATCAAAGCGGGGATGGAAACACGGCCGCCCCATAGGCTCTCCACGTTCGCGCGCGAGACGGCGTAGATTCTTGCGTTTATTTTGTCGCACAATGTCGGTGGAAAAACAATTATAGCGGAAAAGGGTGCGGTACCGTCCGGTGCTTCAGTGAAGATCGAATTGTGTTGCCAGTGTACGGCCTAAATTTAAATAATCGCTTTTGTGGATGCGTCGTCTGCTTTAGGCAGACGTTGGGAAGCATGGATCACCACGACGGATGCCTGTCTCCGGGTGATCTGCACAATTATATCGGTTTACCAGCGTGGGAGTTCTACAAAACATTGTGGGCTGTGAAATCGCAGGTTCGATGCATTTTTTTTAACTTTTAGTTTTTGCAGTAATATAAATATTTAACATGAAGAGAAGTCAGTGCTGTATCGAAAATTGCCGTGCTATTAAGTTCCTCTGCAGTCAATGTTTCCCTTTACTGTGCCATGGTGTGGGTACGTTTTTCGGAGTCGGAACAATTCTACTACGTTGTGATGAGGAGAGAGTGCCTCTTCTAGTTACGATCCGCAAACTGCACGTTGGCAGCACAACTGAAACAAGTGAAACAGACTGTTCTAATATATCTGCCGCGAGTGTATGAACAAGTGTAACCGAGCAACGTAGCAACGTTGGTGTTATTAAATTATCTTCTCTGTAGTGTTGGTTTACCCGCTTCAATCTTCTTGGTGAGTGCCGCGGATGTCAATAGGCTAATATTATAAGTTTCTGGCTAAATAATCTTCTATTCAAACACAGTAGACTCTGCAACTCCAGCAAACAACCCGCACCACGTCACAAACAGCATCGGCCGCAGCAACACTCTTTTACTGATGAGGACTAGCGACCTTCACGAGACTTTCCGATCACCCTCCGCCCTCACCTAACGCATATCGGGACTGGGCAGTTCATCGATTAATCTTTAGATTATTGAGGTAATGCTCTGATTGCGATTTATTTTTGCCGTTTAATCGGAATCTTGTGCTGGAGAAAGTCAGCAAAAAGTAAAAGATACCTGTTTTAATATTTCTGACGTCTTTGTCTTTTATGACACAGGCTTGCACGGTAAACCACTTCAACGTGCTTGTGATTGTCACCGAGGGTGATTATACTGTTCAAATAATAACTTAAAAATTACTTCACATTAAAAGGCTTCCCGTGTTCATATTTAGGCGTCACAACGAGAAGTTTAAAATTGGAATGCAATGTGCCATTTATGACATAGTAAAAAAATGTGTAGTTTTAACTTCTTTCATGCAATATGACCGGCGAAAAATCAGCGAACGGATTTATTGGTTGGTTAGTCGATTAAAGGGTAGCGATCAGTCGGGTTAATTTTCTAATCAAACCACAGCTCCAATGAGCATTTAATGTTTTATGAAAGCTATTGCTTGTGCGAGAAAACAGAAATACGTGGGAGAAGCGGTTGTATACGAACCAACACACTAAGATTATGGAAGCTTCCGACTTCATAATAATCGCTTTGCTGTATTTTCACGCATGTGAAACGATACAACACAACCTTTACTAAGAAGAAACGACAATTAAAACATCAAACATTTAATAAGGAGGGTCAAGCTCAGCCGGAAACGGGCTTGTGTCGTCGATGTCCACACTTCTGAACGTGCGCCCGTAGCAGACGACGCACGGCGGTAACCCCGCTTTCGTAAGTTTCTAATTTTGGCCGCACGGTGGCTTCACGGTTCGGTCTTGAGGCGATTATTTTTCGTTCCAAACGGTGCACTCGAGCAGGCGCTCGAAGAGAAGCGAACGGAGAGCGCGATGCGTCATGGGATATCCGGTGCAAACAAAAACAGAAAGAAAAGATTCCCCGCATTCGTGACGTAGCAAGGCTGGCGGGGTTATGAGCTTTGCCCTTGGTGGCGTTGTCAGCGTTGTGGTGGTGCCAATAGCGTCAACGCGTTACAACCGAGCCGTTCGAAGTACCCGTGGGGTGACGAGCGTGTGGCTGGTCAGCTTAGGGCTAAACGGGGTGGGGAAAGCAACTTTTGTCCGAGTTTTGAGCGACTGGCTAATCTTCTAGGCTGTATCCGGGTGCACAAACAAGGGTCCGAGAAAGAGGGGAGTCCACCCTTTCCGTCTTCTTGGACTGTTTGGTTTAGGGTGCCTACATGCGGAGCGGCGGAAACATGTAGGCACCCAGACTTGTACACGTTACTGAAAAATAGTAAGGAATTACATTTACAATTACTCAAGGCTAAATTGTAATTTATTACAATTACAATTACCCTCACATAAAAGTAACAGACCGTTACCCGAAAAAGTAATCCGTTACTCTCGTGGCGTTACTTTCAACATTATTGTCCTCAAGTAAGAAAAAAAGGGAAGAGGGTTATTTAAGTTCTTATTGTTGCAACCTGTTCCATTTAACGACCTTGAGTATTTTGAGCAACAACTGACTCTCGAAAGTCTGGTCAGACATTTTGCGTTATTTCTTACTCAATATGTCGACTGCTACGCTGAACACCCTCTGAACTGAGGCACTGGACGGGAGTGCCATATTGTTCCCCACGAATGCTTCATGTTCTGCAATGAGCTTTTTCAGCGAAGCAATGGAAGTACTATTTATCTCGATGATAGAGCAAAGCTTCCTCGTTGCCGCCGTTGCCGCGAAGCTGTGGAAGTTATCATACATCTAGCCAAAACTAGAATAAGTATTCATTTATGTCCATCTTCCTATACCGACATATATTGCCAGACAATAGCAAAACATATAGTTTTAACAGTAAGGTAATAATTAAATAATAAATAAGGTTTGGCTCGATATTCTTCTTCCTTCGGTTCTGAACAGGTCGAGCCTCGGTTGAGACGTTGGTGAATAAAAAAAAAGTTTCCAGTATATAAATATAAGTAAAAAAAAAAGGACACTCATAACAACAATAATTAGAACGTCGGTTAAAACAAGGAAATGAAACGCACGTTTGCCGTGTGTACCTTTCTTGGTGCCGCTCAAAAACGCACGGAGCACGAACCGACTGCAGTTTACTCCGGTGTTCTCCAGGTAGACGTCCGCTGATGCCACGGGCAGCGAAGGGCAGAGTACTAAGTAAGCCTCTATGGCCCCATTCACGAGTTTCACTTTCTCCTCAAGCCCAGAATATCAAGTCTACGTCAGCCACCATTATGTTTTATTTGTAAAGAATATCTGCTTGAGACAAGATGCGTCCTGCTGGGGTAAAAACAGGAAGAAGAAGAAAGGAAGGACTATTATCATTTTCCAAGTGCTCGCAAAAAGCTGACTCGCAAAAAGGGTGACTGAGATGGAGATAACCTGGCTGGAATTCACAAATAAATTGGGGCAACCCTAGAAGTTGGACTACAAAAAAGTAAGTAGCTTTTAAAACAGGGTCAAATAAGGTGAAAGAAACAGAAAAAAATGCATCCTGGTTTATAAGAGAAGATTATAAGTGCGCGGCAACGAACAGGGATGCTTGTGGCAATAACACCTTCACATATTATCACATCTCTTTTAGTAAATTTTAGGGTAGACGGAGGGTTGTCTCGTGTTGTGACATTATGAAAATGGTCGTAGTCACTATAACCGAGAATGACATTGTTAATTCTTGTCTGTGCACTTACCATCTCGAGCTTCTCGAAGAGGCACACAATCACTTGGTGTCCTCCTCTCCCCGTCTTTGATCGCAAAGAAAAAACAAAGGGACTAAGAAAGCGGATATAACTTGCCCCCCCCCCCCCTTCTTTTTTTTTGAGTGTGAAAAAATGTTTATTTGGATTTTTTGACACTGTTGTTAGGGTCTAAAAAAATGGATTCAGCGGCTTGGTGTTGCAAACAAAGGATTTGCGGAACTGAAGAGTGCCAAGCCTCCCTTTGCGCTGGTCGATTCGCGCGACAGTGTCACTGCGCTCGACTTTACCAAAATGAAAACAACCCTTTCTTTATAAAGGGGGGGGGGGGGGGGTTGGTCCTGAAAAAAAAATGTAACGGATTACAAGGAATCCGTTACGTAAAAAATGTAAGGGAATTACTTTAAAATTACTCCAGAAAATATGTAATTATTCCGTTACAAAATTACTGATAAATGTAAGGGATTACAAGTAATTTCGTTACTTGTAACGGATTACGTACAAGTCTGTAGGCACCCTAGTTTGGTTCAATGCGTGATTTCTGAGTTGAGGAGGAAAGCTAAAAAGGAAAATGTTGAAATGCCAAAGAGCGGCGCTGCTCCGAAGGAATCTGCTACGGACTACGTAGCAAGTTCCCCAACGTTGCTAGATTACCTCCCAAATAGGCTCCGCATGCATCCACCAGGTACACATTGAAATATTTCAACGGAAGACTGGTGGTTTTGAGTTTAGGGTGCAACATGCAACACATTCAAGCTAGAAAAGGAGCGCTGCAATTATTGTCCGGTCAAATTTTGTATTCGAGAAAACAATTGAATATCATTGTTATTGCCTCGAGACGGATCGTACGTGCAATATCTGAATTTTATATGCCCCTCTGCGTGAGTAATTGAATTTATGCTGCTCCAATCGCATTCTAGCGTAAACGCTGCTTTCGTTGGCAACATTGAAGCTCTAACGTCACAAAACACAAAGCGAGCATTGTTGTCTCCCTCAGCGTGCTTCGTTTTTGTTGTTGTGCTCGACTTGTTTCGTAGTTGGGTGAGATTTTTGTTGCGCGGTTGGGTGCCACAACCACCGGGCAGCACAGGCGAGCCAAGACACGACGTTCCACACTGTTCCGTGAGACATGCAGTGACGAGCGAAGTGGATCGTCGCCATGCGTAGGGACTAGGTTCCCGTCAAGATCGAGATCACGAGCTGAGCTCTAAGCGGGCAGAAGGCTCGTAAGCTGAGGTGTGATGCTGTAACGATATTAAACTACGTCGATCCACTCCTCGCCCAAATCGGATCAATCAATTTGATTATACAGCGAAACCGAAACCAACAGCTAGGCCAGCTGGAAACGATACCAGAGGTTGTTTTTAGCACGCGTGCAGCCCGATTCTGTTTGACACGCGTGTGAAAATAGAGCGTGGCTACGATTCACCAAGCTCGTCCAAGTCAAGTGACGACATGCATTTGAACGATTCGCCGTTTGTCTTCGACCCGCGGACATCGCCTCTGAGGGAACGACCCGCAGCCTCATCACCGATCCAGTGGATCCGCTGACATGTGTACCCAGATGCCGCTTCGTGTACTTAGGTGCCGCGTCAGAGGCGAAATCTGCATCCTTTGCTTTGCAAGCGCCCCTAGTTTGATCGGTGACCGCCGCAGTTGTGTTTGCGCTAGACGGCATACGTTTGCTCGAAGCTTATGGCTGTCTGCGAGTAATTTTCTGCTAAAAGGCGTGACTTCTTTTGCAAATGCTTGGGAACTGCATTAAAAGAACCGTATTTAAGTAGGGTACAGCCTAGGAGACTGTATAGTTCGAAACAAAATACAAGACATCCATCGACCAACGCTTGTTATCCCGACCATCCGACAAACTTTTGCGTTTTGTGACGTCCCGCAGCACCTATGGATGTCAGCCATTGACACTGGCGAAATTCGGGGTGCAGTTTCGTACATCGGCTCATGAAAGGTTTAATTAATAACGAGAGATCATATATCAAAATAAAAATGACGTTTGTCTACATGAAGGCTCCCTCGACGTAACGAGCGCAAGAACTTAAGTACTTCCGGTTTCGACCGGACAATCCCTTTAAGGTTCTCTGCTTCAATCCCAAACATCAGGGATTAGTTAGGCACGCTGAATATGAGCTCGGAAGGGTTAGGGCTGGCTCGCTTTTCTCCTTTTTTTTTTTTACTCTTTTTCTGCAACTTTAAAACACACTCGGATACCTCCGCATGCGGCCACATACGCTACAACACCGCATATTTATCTCGTGTGAACGGAACTTGAACATCGCAGCAGAAAAAAAAAAAAAAGGTGGGTATTTTTTTCTGAACTTTGAGCTCTACCCAGAGAGTTGAAAATTGATCGTTCTAACAGCGAAACACTGAGCAGTGATTGTATCACATTTTCGTGTTTTTTTTTTTGTTCAAACTTCAAAGTAATAACCATGAGTAAATACAAGTCAAAAATATTGCAGTAAGAGGGCGAAGCATGTAAAATGAGTTGCATTGTGACAATATAGTCATGTATCGAAAGGAACACAGTCTGACCATTTATGGCGTATAATATATAGGTTCGTACTACAGATGTTTTCTAGAGTGACGGCTGCCTCGTTGAAGCAAGTAAGGAGAGTAAAAAATAAACTTCCACAAAGAGTGAAACGGTTTATGGTATATTTCATGTATCTTCAGCCTTTGAAATAAATTCTTCGTGGCCAGACATGCATTTAGTTTTCGTCAACAAATGTAACCGAAAACTCGACAGCCGACAAATATCTTGCGTATCAGCAAAGAGAGCGGGAAACTCGGGGATTGAACCGCAAAATCACAATTTTCTTCGCGTAAAATAGTCAAATGGCAATAGTAGCATATTATTCCATTTATTAAAAGACAGCAGGTATTACGAAGTTTTGTTCTCTTCTGTTCCCATTTGTTCGCAGATTAAGAAACGGAATGCCCAGATAGCCTCTGCAGCCCTTGCATAATTGTTCGGGGCTCAGTCAGGGTGGGCGAAGGCCAGCGACCATCTCCAAAAAAACCCAGAAGTTCGGAAGGTGTACTACCGCAAGTTTTGGGGCTGCTTGGCTAATTTAGGCGTCTGGCGTAGCCCGGCCTACTTAGAAAAGAAGCGGAACAGCGGCCAGCTCAACGTCATCACCAAGCGGGAAATCATGCCGAAATGTGTCCTTGAACACCTGCGAGATCTGTATCCGAACCCAGCCGGGATTCGCCACAATTCCTAATTAATATATGAAACAAACTATAAAAAGAGGGAGGCTTAAACGATTTGGCAATTTCTGAATATAGTCATGCGGGCTAGCTGCCCACAAGTGCAGAAAGAAAGAAATGCAGTAGATATGCAGAGCTCTATTGTGTTCTTTATGTCCCTACTTGTCTTTCGCGCTTTACGCCAATTAAAATAAGATCTGCAATATCTGTAGATTATGCCTGGTTATGTTTACTCTAAAAGAAAGTAATCAAGCAAGTTCGGCATCGTGCCACAATTTGTGCAAATACAATTTTATGTGGAATTCAACGTCAAACAGTAAGTTCCGCGGGAAATAATGCATCCGTCGTTCTTCGTCTTCCTGAAGCTGTGAACTACCGATCTCGGCTACAGGACTTTTGGGTCCACAAAATATCACTCTCAGTAGAAAATTCGCCTTTTCTACCAAAAGTACTGGAAATTATTTATTTTTCAAACAGATCAGGTGGTGATGCGTGTTTGAGTGTAGGACCGTTGACTGGGCACTTGTTAGCGCCAAGTGTGCAGTGCTTCCTTTCATGCTGCCTGCGACGAGTGTTGAAATTTGAATATAGTAGAAAAAAAATCGATTAACACTCTTAGAATTATTTTAAACTTGCGCTTTATTCAGGCATTTAGATTTTGATCGTACCTTTTATTCATCGTCGTCTTTGATGAGGGTACAACTTGCCGAGGAGGCCGCGGTGTCCGCGGACGTGGTTTGACAGATAAGGTCGCGAATGCTTTTCCCGAATCTTTAAAGACCAAGCAGAAAAATGAAAGACGTTTACGAATCTCTGCAACGCAAAATTAGAGCGCAGCCACTTTACTCCAATGAAACCAACTTTATGTTGTTAGCAAACGTCTTGCGAGAGTTGCAGTATTTTTAATTATGCCTAATAAATTAAATGTTTAGGGCTAATTACCCAACTTTTTAAATCTATTAAGAACCGAAATGTCAATTGGAAAGTTCTAGAGCTCCTTGAGAAACACCCGAATTAGCTGTTTGCAACGTGATACGGCTCGCGTGGGTTTCTTCTAGTAATAAAGCTTGTGAAACATGACAAAATACCCCGTGATAAAGCGCCCGCGTCCCATCATAAACTCAATTTCGAATGTCCCAAAATTTGTTTTTAAAGGTCGAAAAAAATATTCATGCAAGACAGGTGCCCCACGCTTTTTTTTTATATCCGAAAAGAACTGCCCTCTGTTTTATATACAGCGTTTTTTTTTTTTCACCTATTTGTTATTAGATAAAACGTGCAAATTAACGCAATTGCGTTTTGTGGATGTGAGCTATACGGCCAGGCGAAGATTAGATTCAAGAAAGAACGCAACAAAAACCGACTTATTACCTAACATTTGTTAATGAACTTTTTAATTATAAAAGAAAACGGCATAGTTTATTCAGAACGTTGTTGGACATAATCGAAAGCCACTAAATTGTTCAGTGAAAATTAGCGCAATAGTGGTTTGTGTAGGTGAGCTATACGGCCAGGCGAGGATTAGGTTCAAGAAAGAAAGCAACTAAAACCGACTGATTACCTAACATTTGTTAATAAACTTTTTAATTATAAAAGAAAACGGCATAGTTTATTCAGAAAGTTGTTGGGCATAATCGAAAGCCACCAAATCGTCCAGTGAAAATTAGCGCAATAGCGGTTTGTGTAGGTAAGCTATACGGCCAGGCGAGGATTAGGTTCAAGAAAGAACTCAACTAAAAACCGACTGATTACCTAAAATTTGGTAATGGGCTTTTTAATTATAAAAAAAACGACATAGTTTATTCAGAAAGTTGTTGGGCATAATCGATATCCACCAAATCGTCCAGTGAAAATTAGCGCAATAGCGGTTTGTGTAGGTGAGCTATACGGCCAGGCGAGGATTAGGTTCAAGAAAGAACTCACCTAAAAACCGACTGATTACCTAAAATTTGGTAATGGGCTTTTTAATTATAAAAAAACGACATAGTTTATTTAGAACGTTGTTTAACATAATCTAAAGCCACTAAATTGTTCAGTGAAAATTAACGCAATTGCGGTTTGTGTAGGTGAGCTATACGGCCAGGCGAGGATTAGGTTCAAGAAAGGACTCAACTAAAAACCGACTGATTACCTAAAATTTGGTAATGGGCTTTTTAATTATAAAAAAAACGACATAGTTTATTTAGAACGTTGTTTAACATAATCTAAAGCCACTAAATTGTTCAGTGAAAATTAACGCAATTGCGGTTTGTGTAGGTGCGCTATACGGCCAGGCGAGGATTAGGTTCAAGAAAAAACGCAACTAAAACCGACTGATTACCTAACATTTGTTAATGAACTTTTTAATTATAAAAGAAAACGGCATAGTTTATTCAGAAAGTTGTTGGGCATAATCGATATCCACCAAATCGTCCAGTGAAAATTAGCGCAATAGCGGTTTGTGTAGGTGAGCTATACGGCCAGGCGAGGATTAGGTTCAAGAAAGAACTCAACTAAAAACCGACTGATTACCTAAAATTTGGTAATGGGCTTTTTAATTATAAAAAAACGACATAGTTTATTTAGAACGTTGTTGGACATAATCAAAAGCCACTAAATTGTTCAGTGAAAATTAGCGCAATAGCGGTTTGTGTAGGTGAGCTATACGGCCAGGCGAGGATTAGGTTCAAGAAAGGACTCAACTAAAAGACTGATTACCTAAAATTTGGTAATGGCCTTTTAGAGCGAAGCTCTTAGGCGCCCGTTTCCGGCTTGAGCGGCGTCGGCGTCGGCGTAACCACGCGGTGCATTATGGGAAATGTCCCATAATGCACCGCGCGAGCCCCCCCGGGGTCACGTGACCTCGGGGGAGGGGGGCCAGGTGACCCCACCCCTCGAGGTCACGTGACCCCCTCCCCCCGAGGTGCATTATGGGAAATGTCCCATAATGCACCGCGCGAGCCCCCCCCCCCCCCCCCCCCGAGATCACGTGACTCCCCCTCGAGGTCACGTGACCCCCCTCCCCCCGAGGTGCATTATGGGAAATGTCCCATAATGCACCGCGCGAGCCCCCCCCCCCCCCCCTCCGAGATCACGTGACCCCCAAGGTCACGTGACCCCCCTCCCCCTGAGGTCACGTGACCCCTCCGGAGCAGATTGAATAATGAGGGGAGGAGGAGGAGGAGAAGGGGTATACCCTCCCCTGAGTAACCTTCCCTCCACCTCCTCAAGAGCTGCGCTCCAATTCTGCGTTACAGGGAGTTGTAAACGGCTTTCACTTTTTTAATTATAAAAAAACGACATAGTTTATTTAGAACGTTGTTGGACATAATCGAAAGCCACTAAATTGTTCAGTGAAAATTAACGCAATTGCGGTTGTGTAGGTGAGCTATACGGCCAGGCGAGGATTAGGTTCAAGAAAGAACGCAATTAAAACCGACTGATTGTCTAAAATTCGGTAATTAACCTTTTAATTAGAAAATAAAACGGCATAGTGTATTTAGAAAGTTGTTGGCCATAATCGAAAGCCATCAAACCGTCCATTCTTAAAAAGATGTGACGCGCGTACACTATTATACGGCGTCCTAATACGGCGTCCTCCTAATTTGGGCGCAAACATATAGTTCTGATTTTATGTGGCCTCCATCTCCGCGTGGCACAGCCCAACACCATGAAGCCAAAGCGATAAATCATGCGCATCGCTGTGACAACGCCACTGCAGAAGGGGCGAGGAGCATGGTGGCCGAAAAGATTGCGGTAACACGATTCGCGTCCAAATTAGGCTTTTTAGGACGCCGTGAACTAATTCACGTGAGTTACATCTCTTTATAAATGAATGATTTAATGTTTTCGATGACTACAGATAAGGCACAAACCGCGATTGCGTGACTCTGACGTCTTTTTTAGAAAAATGTATAGTCAAAAAAATTCACCCTGTATAGACACGATTGTAAGGCAGTTGTTTACGGCCGGCGTCATCATTACGGCACGGAAGGAGACGTCGACCACAGATCACACAGAGCCACTGTTTTTTTCGTACGAGAATGAGCAAACATTTGATGCTAAATAAAATAGATTTAGCATTCACCAAATTCGGCTTGTTTACTTGATTCAAATCGATATTTGATTTGATTACACTTTTGTACCCGCACACGCCTACTTTATTTCCTAATGAGTTACAAGTGATAATTACATTGTTTTTCGTCGTGTGAGATTATTAAAAATTTGCTATTAACAAAAATATTAACAATCTGAGCTATACGATTACGCGAAGGAGGCGCATTTGAAGATATTCAAAATTGTTCTGAGTACACAAACAACTTTTCAAGCTTCTTGCTGTTTGGGGCCTTTCCTACACGCAGTACCAATAATAAAGCCAAAACCTTAAAGAGGAGACCATCGCTATCGACTCCACGCGCAAACACGATGTGAAGCATGTAGTGCGTACGTTAAAAAAGAGATACCGGCGAATGTCCATGCATCAAAATGTCCGTGCACCGAAATATCCGCCCACCGAAAAGTCCCACATCAAAAAGTCTTTGCTGCGAAAAAGTCCGTACACTGAAATGTCTGTCCACCGAAAAGTCTGCACCGAAATGCCCTACAGCGAAACGCTCTACGCTGAAAAGAGCTAGACCCACTACGGAGGGGATCCTCCGTCACCTCTGCCGGTCCACGAACCATAATGATTTTTCAGAACCACTGGTCTATGGAGCGCCATCCCTGAGATACCGAAAAACGCCGCTCGTACTTCCCGTTGTCGCCATGAATTCGCCTAAACAACGAAAAATGCCAAATCAGATATTTATATTAAAATTGATACTTAAATCATTACCTCTTTGAACAGAACGAGTTATTTGTGCTCTCACAACAGCAAGAATCGTCCTCCGAACCAAAGATAAAAAAAAAA
Organism: Ixodes persulcatus; assembly: GCA_013358835.2. Lineage (NCBI taxonomy): Eukaryota > Metazoa > Arthropoda > Arachnida > Ixodida > Ixodidae > Ixodes > Ixodes persulcatus. Next base: position 47,212 of record JABSTQ010008226.1, on the reverse strand, counting down.
AAAAGCCAATCCAACTCGTTGGGAAGAGCAAGTGCCAAGTTCGCTCAAAACAGCTCCTCGGTTGGTTCAGCTCCTTGTCGCAAGTGTGCCGGCTGGCTTCTGGATAATCTTTTCAAATCCTGCAAGCTTTCATTTTCCCCACCCCAAACTTGCCCCCCAAAAAGTAAGGCAGCCGGCAAAAAGACAAAAACAAAAACAAAAAAATCGGAACATGATGAGGAGGAAACGAGAGGCGATTTCCTCCTTTCACAGTGGCGAGAAGGAAAGTGAGGGTCGGGTTCCTACTCTCTGCTTGCGGGCCGGCCTTTAACAAAATAATCGAAGCAGGGGCCTCGGAACAAAAATAGCGTTTGCAGGCTGACCTGAACGAAAAAGGAAAATGCGAGAGAGTGTTTTGTCTCCTTGCGACCCAAAACATCGCGAAGGCACCGGATGATGGTGTAAATACGGTGCGTTATAAAATGTAAAAAAGCTAAAAAGAAATGTTAACTCCATTCTAACTTTTGGCACGGCGAATCTCTAATCCACCGATCAACCGCTTAACCAACTGCACTACCCGAACACTTACACAGTACGGGTTAGCCTTGTAATATACAGCCACGTGAAGCGTAAGTGCGACTAGCGCGATAACATTTCTTCTAGCTAAGTCGCGTTTAGCACGGACTCTTCTGACCGCAACACTACACGACGCGGAAGAAAGACGCAGACATGTTTCTTTTCAACGATATTTCCTTTCAAATAAAACTCTTTTCCGCGAAGAACAGGGCTTTTGAACGATCCCAGCCGTCTAATCGACCGCTGCCGCTGAAAACAGATTCGAGGGTAAATTGAGCGTATGGTTTTTCATGAACTGTTCCCGAAGCAGTCGCAACTCTAGCGGACGACTACGTTGCGGCGGTGGACGTTCATCTGAAGTTGGTTTCTCAGCAGACGAAACTTCGAAAGTAGACGACAGCCGGTTCCTCCGGCTCTCGGATTTGGCGCAGTGACACAAACGCTCCCGTCAAGTGGTGTCACGTGCCTCGTTCAAACGCTCCTATTGGGTCGCGTTAACTGTAGAAAGACGACAATAAAATGCTGAATTCATTCTCTTAACAAAATTATTTAAAAACAATTTCTTTTCTTAATTCAGCTGCTTTTCTCGTTTTATCTTTTTTTCAATTGCACTTTGTTATTTTTTTTTTTCAAATAATATTTTAATTTTTTTTTTGTGCGAGTGCATTTAGCATTTTATGTTCGTCTTTCTCTTTTCATTTTCGTATTTCTGTTCCGATGCATAAAACACTCAGTTGATAGTTGGTGCTTGTTTTGTCCGTATCTTTGTTCTGTTCTTGTCTTTTGCGCTTTTGTATTTAAGATGTTTACCCAACTAGCCCAAGAAATATTTTAATTCAGTATCTTTTACTGCAATGGGCCCTTTTCCGCGTGTTTCTTTCGTAGACTGTTTCCTTTTGTGTAATTCTCATCGCCATCTCTAAATGCAAAGCCAGGTTCTACTCTTTCGCCATCAGACATAATGTGTTGCCGCAAGAAGTCAGTGCCTCGTTCGGATATGCAAGACCATCAATGCAACCTAACAAACACGTGCATTAGCACACCATCAATATCACTGTCCGAAAAAAAGATGTGGCATCTCAACCTTTTTTTCTTAATCCCGCTGCTTTTCTCTTTCTATCTCTCTCTCTTTTAATTTAATTTGGTTAATGCTTATATATATATATATATATATTTTATTTAAAATAATTTTTTAATTCTTTGTACGAATGCATTTAGCATTTTATTTTAGTCTTCCTCCTATTATTTTCGTCTTTCTCTTTTCATGCATTAAACACTCGCAAGATAGTAAGCTCTTGTTCTTTTCGTATCTTTGTTGTGCCCTTGTCCTTTGCATTTTTTTTTGTATTTTAACACGTTATACCCGCTACACTCAATATACCCCCTTAAAAAAACATCTGTGAATCTATAACCAGATTTCAAAGTAAACCAATATATATGTAAGCAAGGCGGGTGAACAAGGCAAAGGAGCGAAAGCAGCGCTTAGCTCGGCTGGCCGAAATGCTGCGCAAGAAGTGGCAAGCCAACCCGGGTCTGCGTGCGACAGAGGCTGGGGCGAAGGGGGCTCGGCGAGCCCGCTTCGCCAGAATATAATAAAGGAAGATCCGCTGGTGGATCCTTTGGGTATGCGTTAGCATGACCCCTGGGAAGCGCCACACACGTCCCCTTTTGGGAAACGCTAACACTGACCTCGTGACGAAGCCAAAAAGAAGCAGCAAAATACAGAGGAAGCAAAAGAGAAAGCCGAAACAGAAAAGTGAAGGGGTCAGCGTTAAGGGTACTCCGGCGATTTTTTGAGCTACCTCAACTAACTATATTTTCTGACTCCCCGGCCTTTACCCTTTCCAGTATGGTATTTAGTATCGCGAAATTCATATTAGTTATTGTGAAATCGGCAAATGAAAATGATGCAAAAACCGACATTCAAATATACCCGCACTTTTCAGTGCCGTGACGTCAGTGGCAGGCAGGCTTGCCAGTCGAGCAAGCGGTCTAAAAAATAGAATATGCCACTCATTTGATCCATGCTGGCGCGCGGGTACTGGAGCGAGCTTCCAAAGCATTGATTTGACACCATGAAACTGCTTGGAATCAGTTGGGAACAAATTCTACAGCCCAAAAAGTGAACCCATGCCTTCCACTGACGTCACTTTTTCGTTGTTGCCAGTAGAGACTTTCAGTTTGAAAAACACGGTGAGGACCAAAGTTGTAAATTCAATAACTTCGTGAAAAAAAATTATTTTGACCTAATATTTGGGATACTATTTTAGCGATGTTGTTTCGCGAGTTTAGCAAAATTTCAAGCAAATCGGGGACTATGAAGAAATCGCCGGAGTACCCCTTTAACATTTCCCAAAGGGGGACATGTGTGGCGTTTCCTAGGGGTCATGCTAACGCATAAACTAAAGACCCACTAATGAATCTTTCTTTAATTTTTTAATCGGGTATGAAATAAGCGCATTCATTAATCTTTTAAGAAGGCATTTTATACAGGTGAGAGATTGTGCGCCTTTTAGTGTTGCGCCTTCTAGGCGAATGCGTCTGCCTCGGTTTCGTTGTAGCCACCTCGGTGGCTCTGAGGCAAAACGCCAACCTACGGATGTCAGGTGGCGGGTTCGAATCCCCACAGAGGTGCCCGCAATCTGACTGTGACTTATTGCTGAAAAGGCGCCGTGTAATCGAGCTTTCGGTTGCGCGTTAAAATATGGTGGTCGAAATTAATCTTCAGTCCACCGTTCGGGCGTGTCAGATGTCCTTCCTTGGTCTGACACGTAAAAGTATTTGAATTCCATTTGGTTTTGTTGTGAGCTCCCGTTGCTGAGGCCTCTTGTCCTTTCTTATTCAGACGCGACAATGTAGGTGTTGGACGTCTAAGTCCAATTCGCTTTCTCGCTTCATGCGTGCGAGGCCCGACTGGCCGAGCTGTTTAGAGCTATTTTTACACGTACCTCCACTTACAACTTTCATGCTGCACGTGATTGCACGAATGAAGCACCAGCTGCGGGACGTTTCCATTTTTGCCGTCTCGCGCTGCAAGCTTTTTCTCCCTTTCTGACGTAATTGGCTCCCATCGAATTTCACTCTCCACACTTATTACAAACAAGGCCACTGCAGGGACAGTCGCGGGGTTGCTGCAGCGTTGGCCAGCGACCCAAGCACTCGCGTGGTCTTGGAATGAGCGCTCGGCACCAAACATCGGAATCCTCCGCCTCCGGCGTCCCGCACGTGTCGACGCCGAAGCACGCTGTACTCGGGCGCGTGCCAATCCAAGAAGTCTGCGCTCGCGCCGCGGGTCGGTGACGTCGATGGCAAGGGGGCTTGGAAGCCAAACACACGAGCCGTTTGCCCTCGGTCACGGTGTAAGATACACTCTTTAGGTGAGGACACGGCGGGGCTGAACGCGCGGCGCGAGGAATCAGATAGTGTTCGTTCGACGGGCATCCGAAAGGCTGCATTAAGTGTCGCCGGTGGCCAAACGGCGAAACAGTGTGAGAGCGAAAAAAATTATCTCGTTGCCATGACACCCCGGTACACCGTGGTCTTTCTGCACGAGCGACAACCTCGCTGGAGCTCTGCGCGTGTGGAGCATGAGGCGGCACGAGCCGTCTTTGCCGTGCCCACGGGTCGACGAGTCATCTGCCGGCGCCGCTTGAAACCATAGTGAGAGAGAGAGTGAAAAGCGAACTTTATCTGCACTGCGCGAGGAGCGCACTGTCCTCACCTGTAGAGTATTATCTTACACCGTGCCCTCGGTCCGGCAGCACAGTAACCTAGCCAGACATCTGTTTACGTGAAGCGCTGCAAACCTATACTCTATCTCATACTGTGCAACGCTGTCAAAGCTACTGGCGCGAGCGCGGGGCTTCATGAATGTTTTTGTTTGCGCGAGAGCGCGTGCAAATGATCAACGAGATCAAGCCCCGTGCTCGCGCCAGTAGCTTTGACGGCGTTGCACACTAAGTATGAAACAGAGTATAGTGGGCCGAGATTTGAAAGCGTTTCTAACTCCTCACTCGGAGCCCCGTGTTTTTCTGTACCAGGTTTGCAATATGGTGCCTTCATGTGCGCTTTGCTTGGGGTGATGACATCTGGCCATTTTGTTTCGAACGCTTATTTTTATATTTTTGTTCTGATGCACGTGAAAGAGCGTGTCCCTTCACGCGCTCGTGGCGCTGACTGTGCTACGGCGACATTTTGTTTCCGGCGATTTCTTTTTATTTTCCCAGTGAGCGCGTGCTGTCGGCATCGGGTACTACAAACGATGGCATCACCCTAAACAGAAGGCCATTGAGGCACTCTAGTTTGCAATACAAGCTGCGCGGAGGAGGCCAAAGCGTCGATCATCTGCAAGCTTCTCTAAGCTTGGTTCATCCTCTCCGCACGCTCTGCTTATTGCCACGGGGAAACGTGCGCATGCGCATAAACAAGCAACATGCTAGGGGTCTCGACCAGTGCTCTCTCTCTCTCTACCGCCATCTTCTGATCAGCCGGGCCATGCTTGCTTTGAGCGCTGGGTACATTTTGCTTCCCGCTATTAAAATTTTCTCTATCGTTCGCTTTTTTTTATTTGGCCACGAATATAAATAACTTTTTTTCAGATTTGTTTGCTGTTGCTTTACGTTGATCTCATAACGTCCGGGATTTAGTGGTGGTGAGTCGGAACAATTCAAAGCATATTTAGTTGGTGGTTTGGAGGTGAGTAGTCCAACTTTGATTTGACTGCTCACCTCCAAACCACCAACGCCTATTTAGTTGCCCACTATCACCGTGACCACTATGCACATGGCTTGTGTATGTATCGCTAGCTATTGAAAAGAACGACAAAGCAGGCGTGATCACCGAGCACGCGCCGCAGGAATCATTTCCTACACATTCTACATGCAGAATTTTTTAATGCGTTAGCGTTTGTGCCTTGTACATGGGCTAACCTTGGACGGTTTGAGTCGTTTGGAATGTTCGAAGTTTCCAATGTCGCCAGAAGATGGCGCCACAGTCCCACTCAATGTGGAAACTGGCTAGAAAACACCTGCAAGCGCCGAAAGATGGCGGCGAGGCAGATATTTCGCGAGTCCAGGTGATAGGACGTATAGCAATGGAGGCCGCACTGGATTGGCTGGTTATCGGGAGCAACGCTCTGACGTAACACCTAGCAACCGAAGATCTCCGCCGAAGTGTTCCTTCGCCAATTTCGGCGCCGCTCGATGCAGTGGGGAACGGCAGGTGTATCACCAGACACGCCACAACCTACCCCCCCCCCCCCCCCCCCCTTTTCGTTAACGCCGTTTCGCTGCGAAGGACTGCGGGTGGCTCATTTCAAAATATTATGTCACCTTGGCCTACCCGTACACGCCGCTTCGCGGCGCTCCGCCGGCGGCCCAAGTATACGCTCTAGCCCAGCTGTCCCCCATGGACTGCACCTCGGTTGCAAGGTGTTACGTCACGCCGTCGCACTCTATACCCAGCCAATCCCGTGCGGCCGCCGTTGCTATGCGTCCTATCGCCTAGCATTTTGAAATAAGCGGTCGGGATGCGGGTGCGCGATTGGGACGGCCTCGGAAGCTCCTGCAGCCGACTTTTGAGACCTGCTGACACACACGGGCTGCGGTTCCATTCTTCGGCCTGCCACGCCGTTCTTGACGCGCAGTTACCCCGTCACCAGGCCAAAGGCGCACGGTATCGTCGCTCCTGTATGCACAGCATGTGTGCGCAACAACGAAATGGCTCTGTCGTTTTCCGCGCATCGCGCGCACGTCCTTCATGCACACTCCAAGTGACCTGGGGTCCTAGAGCCACTAAATGAGCTGCGCTTAGGCTATCGGCACTCTGTTCCCCGACATTGTTGTGGGCGCCGCCATTCTGGGGCTTGTGCAGAGCAGACGCAACTGCCGGTCGTCATGATTCAGTAGGGCGACTTCCTCGGCATTAGATTTGGTGTTGGGAAGCTCGTGTAATATTTCTTTGCTCTGTCGCGAACTGTTTAAACATTTGTGGAGGGCGGGAATGCGATTCCTATGATTTGAGATAAAGCTTCAGATAACTGCAACCATGATGTTAAGCCACAATATGGGCAAGCGTCGTTACTCTGAAGCGCAGATCATTTAGAGGCATTAAGGGGCCCTAATCTGGACACTTGACGAAAAAGACTGCGAGAAATCTGGCGTCCGTGATTGGTCGGCACAGCGCTTGACCTTGGCGCCGGCCAACCAAGGCTGCCTGATTTCTCGCCGACGTTTTCGCCAAGTGTCCAGATTATAGGGCTCCTGATCTGCTTGCACCAGGGAGGGGAGGAGTTTCGGGAATGTTCGCCCCGAGTGTTGAGAGGCTGCATTCATCACGCTTTGTTATAGTATATAACCGCTGCGCGAAATGCTAGCGTATTTCTTCGAGAATCAGCGTGGCGGAAACAACAATTTCGGCTCTTTTTTTTTGGCACATGTGTTTTAGTTTTTATGTCTGGAATCCATGTCCGAAAAACTGACCGAAACTCAAACAACATTAAAAACATGCGTAAATCGTTTCGCGCTTAAAAAAAAAAAAGAGAGAAAAGGAAAACGAGCGTATTTATTGTAAAACCTTAAATATGACCTCGTTAAGGGTACTCGCAAGCAATCAGAGGGGGGACGTTTGCTACGTCGACTCGGGCGCAATTCCCTCCTCAGCTTCGTCGTTCACACCGACGAAGTGCCGGGGGAAGGTGTCAGCGTTTGCAGTCTAATTTAGCGGCTTCCGCTCTTGACACTACCAGAAGCAAATTTAGCGCTCTGTACACTTTGTACCAAAGCTTAACTGCAGAAACAAAATATTTAAAACATGAACTGATCCGCCGCCAAACTGGAATTGTTTGTATCATGCCTCAGCATCAATTGCATGCACCCTCCACTGCGGAGCGGACGTTCCAGCGTCGAATCTCTGTCGTGTGTTGCGCGCGCCGGGGGGAGATCCCCGAAACTTCTCCCGCGTGTGAATACCGACACCCGGAAGTGACATCTAAGAAGAGCCCTGATAAAATACAAAAGAAGTGCAAACTAATAATCATCCATCTTAAAAAAAAAAGTACGCCGGAGGGGGATTTTAGAAATCATTTTTTCTTTTAAAGAAATTCTGTTCGCGATTTTTAATTATCTACGTTGAGGAAGGTGAGACGTTGGGTACGCTTTGTTGGCAGTTTGATTAAGGACGAATTTACCACTTGCTTTATATAATAGAAGTAGTGAGAACGCTCACTAACTTCTAATTTTTACTCAGTCTGTTAACTTCTTAATTAGTTGTGCTGGCTGTTCCATATAAATTATCTTACACCTCATGAAGTCTGGCATGTTCGGCTTGGCTGCTGCTATTTTTGCGTAGGCATCAGCAGGGCGCATAACAGTCAGACACGTAAATAATTGACAGGAGCGGACATGAAAACACCATGAGCAAGAAGCGTCGCAAAGCAAGACCAATGCAAGCGCATTCTGCTAGCGGTTTTCAGTGCTGCTAACCAGAGGTCGGCACTTTTGGTTGTCATTCCCTCACCCTCAAACTCGCCACTAGAGGAAAAGTTCAAACATCATTCACCTTTACCCACATGGCCACACTCACCTTACTTTTCCTCACTCTCGAACTTGTAATCTCACCGAACTCACGGAACTCATGAACTTACCGAAATTTAGTTCTGTACAAACCTTATGAACTTTCCGACCTCACGAACGCACATCCCTCAACAAACTCATTAACTCACCGACCTCACGAACTCACGCCTCTCAGCGAACTCATAAACTCACCGGCCGACCTCATGCTCCTCACTCAACCTCGAACTCATGAGTTTTCGTGGCGCACAAACTGACATCCTCACCTCACGCGTGATCGGTGAGAATGAGTGAGGTGAGTAAGCGCACTTATGAGTGAGGTTTGCCGAGGTACGCTGCTTAAATAACTTTACCCGATTCATCCTTGACAAACTGAAGTCGTCAATTTACACGAAGAGTGTGTAGTCGTAGCATGACAGTATTTCCACCAAGCTCATAATGTTGAAATGCATCGATTAACTTACAAATCACTAGCCGTTGCAACGAAATGATCGCATTAGGCAGCCTCAGTTCCTCCATTTACTGTGGTGTCGTTTGTCCATGATCCTGATGGCTGGCAACCATGGCGGCGACGCGCAGGACTCCGGTTTGAGATTACGCTACGCTAAAAAGGTAGAGTGTATAGACCTTTCCAGCGGCAGTCTCGAACGAAGCGCCCGGGCGGAAAATGCTGAGTCACTGAGCTGTGGACGCATGCGCAGCATCCGATATACCGCACAGCAGACCAACAGAGCATGCTCAGAAGGCGGTCCACAGCTCAGCATACAAAGATGGCAGCGCGCAGAAGGCGCTTTTTGGAAAGGTCTATACGAACAACCACCCGAGTTCGCTGAGCCGCTTGGCATTTCTGTACTTCGTCTCCGCTTAAACCCAGACGCAGCCGATGCGGCGAGCTCATGGGACGAATCAAGCAGCTTGAAAAGCGCGAGTCACTGGGCCTTTTTCCGTTTATGATTGGTTCAGCGATGATAGACCACGTACAGAAACACGAAGAACACCATGAGGGTGCGCTTTTTTATGCTGCCTGATTTGTCCCATCTGCTCGTAGCTTCGGCTGCATCTGGACGAACCGTATCACCGGCAGCAAGCGCCTCGTACCAGACCGTACGAGGGCGTGATCCACCGGCCATGTCTCATCATCGATGCTCGCTACCTTTGGAATGAAGTGGAAAGAAGCGCCTCTGTATTCGAATACGTCCCGTGTACATATATGCCATGAATGTCTTTCCTAAGATTTCATTTTCATAATGGGGGCTACTGTGCATGGAAAGTAGTGTTGCAAAACTATCAAAATATTGATTATCGATACAATCAATAGTTGTTAAAAAAACTATCGATAGTGTCGAAAATTATGAATAGTGGGCTACGATTGATAATGCGATTAAATACAAAGGTGCGAGTGAGCTGGACAATAATGACGAAAATAATCCCTGGGGAAGGGGAACAATGGGGACAGAGGACAAACGAAAATTTTCCAAACACACCTAGGTGACTGGTGCGCGACCGAAAACATCCGCCTGGTCCTGGTATCGAACCAGGGACCACTCCTTTACCAGTGGAGCGCTTACCGACATAGCTAACCAGGAGTTAGACATCAGTAGAGCAAACGATTTTTATCAGCTGCCACCAGTCTAGCACCAACAAGGGTGACCGGCTTGCATTTTTAAAGTTATGATTGATAATGCAATTAAATGCCAAGGTCCTTGGTTCGATATTAGGACCAGGCTGCCTGGTATTAAGGCCAGTTGGTTCATGATCCTAGATAAGCGCCGAGACACTAGACATAACAAGAAATTGACATGAACATTGGCGCACTCGCAACTAGTATTAATTGAAAAAAGACAATATCTTATATAGCCGTAAAATAAATCAATCATGTCTACAACCGGTGGAGCCCTCTATCAAGAAATTCATATTCTTTTGCCGGTTATGAATGTGTCACTTGTACACCTCGTGCCTTTGGCTTTAAACTCAAGCGCTTTGTGTAGCTCTCTAGATATTTATCTAAGTCGCTGGCCAGATAAATATCCAGCGACCCTAGATATTTATCTGGGTCGCTGGCATTTTCCACCCACTTATCAACCTCATCGCACTTGCGTGCTGCCGCTCCAGGCATTGCACTTTCGGCATTCATCACGGATGCTCAACGGGGCACAACCGTCAACAGGCACGCAACGAGTATGCAAAATCTTGAGGTCCCATTTTTGGAAGCAGGTTGGGAGTTACAGAGACGTCCTGCGAATCAAGTGCCATGCCAGCGGAGTGGAGATAGCACTGCTAAGACTACAGACGACATCTCGAAACAGCAGCCCTGTACACTGAGTTCTTCTGGCAGCAGACAAGAACAACGCTGGTGAAGAAAACCAAAAGCCGCGGAAAAAGACAAGAGGAAGTTACTGTTCTGGGAGATGTGACGTTGTTACCGAAAATCGAGGATTGCCTGAAATACGGACCGACCTATAGCCAGGAAAAGCACATGCGTTCGGTCACACAGCTGTCACTGGTGAGTTAGATGGGGAGCAAAGCAAAACCTGAGGACAGAGAACGATGCGTCGGCAACGGCGGGGAAGTCCTCCAACGCTCGTTGGGTCAAACAAAGAGGAGCTGCAAAACCAGTGACATCTTGGACCATGAACCACAATTTGAAGCTGCTCATCTGGGACAAAGAGGGAGGCTTCGTGGTCGCTCCGGATGCCATCTGTAATACCAAGGCAAGAGAAGCCATCCAGAAGGATTTCAAGCAAGCCCGTCCTGGCCCGCTGACGAAGTTGAGATCCCGCGCTCTTGAGGAGTGTGGCGCTATGGAGCTAACGACGCTGCAAAAAAGTGTTAAATCAAGCAATAAACTAAAATTCGACATTTTTTTACCGTAAAAACAAACAAACAATACCGGGTTTCAATTCACGCTGTGAAGGTGGTTGGTCAGCGAAGCTGTGGTATCACCTGCAACGATTGCCTACTGCACTATACGAAATGCCGCCGCCGGTCGCAGCACGCCACCGCTGGTCGTATTGCCGCTTCTTTTCCCTTTGACGCTCCTAGTATTCACGCTGCTCCTCGGGAGTCCTCGTGGCCTATTCATCGCGGTGCTGCAGCAACAATGAAATCAGTTGCTATACTCCGTTTCATCTTACGTTTAAGCTCAGTGGATGTTACGAGCCATCGGAGCCAATCGGATGCCGTGTGAGTGTCACGTGACCTTAGAGAGGGGGCACAGCGACGCGCGGAAAGCGTATCACAGGCCACGTCCACAGAACGGGATTGGCTAAGATAGCTCGTAGCATCCGGTGCGTCCGAACTTAAGATGAAACGGGGTATAGGCGGGATCTTCTTTTATATATGAAAGGCTAGTGAGGTCACTCCCCACGTCGCAAGCTGCCGTCGCCGCGGCAGCAGGCGCCTTATCATCCGTTATGCGGTTTGCACTTCACACGAGGGCTTCGAATGACGTCAACCCCTTTCGAAGCAGCTGAAAACCTAATCTTTACCGGAACGCGTGGGAGGGTGTTCCTATTGTTCACACGCGCCTTATCATCCATCATGTGGTTTTGATGCTTGTTTTGTGGTTTTCTTTATTGAAACGGATACTGAGCTGTATGCTGTATACCTGATTTTAAAGGAGATATGCTATTTTGCCTTCAATTGATCGCCGGGAGATTTTGCTTACAACAATGACACAAAAATTGCAAACAAAAAACGTCAAAAAAATACAGGGACACAGACGAAGGGAAGCAGGACAATGCGCCTTGTCCTGTTTCCCTTCGTCTGTGTCCCTCTATTTTTTCGGCGATTTTTGTTTGCAATGAACCAACTGGCCCAAATCTCCACTTTACTGCACGAAAATTTTCTTGGCTGGTGGAGGTATACAGCTCGGCTGCAAAACACACAAAACTGATGTCCCCTTCAGTGCTAATATGACCGAGAGGCATCCTTGGCAGTTTCAGATAGCCAGCTATCTTTGTAAGCATTTGAGCACCCTAGAGCTATGTGACCCGTTTGTCATACAAAACTCAGACTGGGTTATAGATTTTCTAAGAAAGAGTAATCACGGCATGCGAAGTGCATTCTTGGTAGACGTAGAGGACCCTTTTTATTTGGTTGAGCATCGACCCCTGTTCAATTTCGTCAGAGAGTGCATCGAATATAACGGCGTTGTACTGTTCCAGAGTTCGTCCGGTATTAGCTTGGACCACCTCCTGGAGCTTTTGGCCTTCTACTTAAAGAATACTTTCGTGACTTTTCAAGGGAATTTGTTTTTGCAAAACAAGGGAATCTGCTTTGGCTCACGCGTGGCGCCCATACTGTGCAATATATTTATAAGTAGGTGCGGGAGAGACGTCTTTGAGAAATTGTGAGATCAGGGAAGTTTCAACGTCTTCCGATTTGTGGACGACTTTCTTGTTCTTAGCAAGACGGCTACTGCGGCTACCGATGAAATCAAAATAATACTAGATGTGTGTAGGTCTTGTGGCGAAGACTTGATATTCACGCATGAAGAGCCAAAAAAGGGGCAGTTGCTGTTTTTAGATCTCAGGCTGAGGATTACGAAGGATCAAATATGCTGGACGTACGAACCACTCTCTAAAGGCCCTGTCACACTGAGGCAACCGTTGGACGACTCTATCCGGCAACACGAGGAAATCGTGTTGCCGGTGACCCTGTCACATAGCGGCAACATCAACAGTCGGGCAACATGTTGCTGCCGCCCGCCGGCCGCGTACCGTGTTGCCCGATTTATTGTCCGACTACCCTGTCACACCGCGCTGTCGGCGGAGACAACACGGGGAGCACTACCGCCATCTTGATTGTTTACCTTCGTTCGTGTGCGGCGCGGAGTCGCTGGAATGACTCTACAAAGTGCTAGTGCGTTCGAAAAGCCGGAAATCACCACGAGACGACATCAGCCAGTGACTGTGATTAGAAAACTTGACACGGGGAGTGTTTTTCTCCCTTCACTTTGTCAAAATGTTCTCCATTCGCTGACAAAGCAGATAGCCCTAACCGAGGAAGACCGCATGAAGCGTTTCTGTCCGGTTCTTTCCTTCATGCGATTCCCATTTCTACTGTAAAATTGAGTTAGCACCGGCAATAACCCAAAGCGTCTTTTGTAGCGTGGTGTTAGCTGAACTGACAGTGCTTCAAAAGTGCGACACCGAAACGATCGGCCTTCATAACAATCGGTGGAATAAATATTTTTCAAAGCTGTCTATTTGCTTACCGCCTGCTATGTGATCGCTTTATTCCCCAAAACGTCCTTGGTATTTTTGAAACAAATCAAGTGTCTGGTAGCGTCTGTTTCCAAGTTCCAAGCATCAACATCAAAGTGGTCGTTTTAATACTTCAATTTTTTTTAATTTTTGCTTTTCTGGATTATTTTTATTATACTTTAACAGCGGGTGAGTAGGCATGCCATTTTATTTCACTAGCAGTGATGCAAGCTGGTCTCTCGTGAGCTCTAAGTTCAACACCAGTCTGAACGTTCACGACTGCTACGTGGTCGTGAGCGTTTAAACTGGTGTTGAAATGTGACCATTTCGAAAATTGCTTTCTGTAATTGCGCAGTAGAAACGTTCATCAAATTATTTTAGCTGCACGCCAGACTTAATTATTGTTAAATAACGTTTTCGGAGCCTTTATTTGTGTAAGACGTTACTGATAGGGAACTACCTCTGCCATCGAAGCTATCCCTGTTGTCGTGTTGCCGGCCCAAAATTCACTCAGCCAGCTATCAGGGCAACACACGTTGTCCAACACGAGTTGCTGCTGTTTTTGTTGCCGAAAGCTGTCATACCGAGGCAACATATTAGTTGTCATCCATGTTGTCCTGCTGTTGCCGCGATGTGACACGTTTGTCGGACAACACGGGGAGCGGGCAAAGAGTTGCCCGACTGTTGGACAACGTGTTGTGCTGCTGTTGCTGTCGTGTTGCCTCAGTGTGACAGGGCCTTAAGAAAGGCATTCTGGCATTCTGCACCGGCCAGCCCAGAGGTTGTGAAACGAGGGGTTGCCTCTTGAGGCATCTCTGAAGAAGTCTTATGAGCACAATGCACAAGAGAGCTTCAAGAAACAAGCAGCGCGTTTGTAAAGGGCATGGTTTCCCTCCAAATGTTCTGATGGAGGTGGCGGAAAGCCTAGTCAAGAATATTGAAGGGACACGTAGACAACCCCGCGATAGAAGCACAGTAAGGCCAGTTGTAATTCCGTATCTGCACTCCATATTCCACAACCTCAATAAGGTGGCTGACCGGTACGACGTACCAGTGTTTTTTTCGGAACACAACAAGCTGGCGAGTCTGTGCCGCAAAATCAACTCCCCCGCAGATGCTGCAGGCAAATGCAAAGCAAAACACCACAAAAGATTAACAAAATGCACGATGGGAGTTGTGTACGAAACCCCAATGTCATGTGGTCCTGTATTTGTTGGTGAGACAGGCCGATTTTTTAACGATCGCGCCTGGGAACATGACGCGGCAACACGAGCAATCCCATCAGGATAAAGTCCCTTGATACTTCTTTTACAATTAACGACAACCAATACAAATGACGGAGCACATTCTACTGGAACAAAATTGCGGCATTCAGTTAAAACCTGTGCTGCGCGCCGCCATTCGCTTCTTAAAACCTGCACCGTCACGCAGTTGGCGCTTCAAAGGATGTCGCTACTTGTAGGAAGCTCTTATCTATGGACTCTACATCAAGACATCGGGCCACGCACTGCAGCCGCTGCCCTTGGTCCCCGTCATTTGATGACACCAAATGTTTGAACCAGATACACAGATAAAATATCTAGAGAGCTATATGAGGCGTTTGAGGTTAAAGCCAAAGGCACGAGGTGTACAAGTGACACATCCATAGCCTTATCGGCAAAAGAATATGAATTTCTTGATAGAGAACTACACCTGGTTGTAGTCATGACTGATGTTTGTCATGGCTATATAAGATATTGTTTCTAGGGGCGAAGCTCCTTAAGGGGTATTCACACGAGGGAGAAATCCGGGGGATTTCTTCGCTGCACGCGCATCCCACGACGAAAACGTCAGGCTTTGCGATGCGCAAAAGCCTCGCGTTTTCGTCTCGTGATGCGCGCGTGCCGGAGAGAAATCCCCGGGATTTCTCCCTCGTGTGAATACCCCTTTAGGGGCTAGCCATGTCTGTCCGTCCATCTGTGTGGCGTCCAGTGCTCGTGCTCCTGCTCGTGAGCTCACGTGCTCACGAGCACGTGAGCACGTGCTCACGTTTTCGTGTAGGGCAAAAAAAAAAGATGAAAAAAAAAAGAAAAAAAAAATGATGCAAAAAAGGCTGCGCAGTCAACAGGGTTTGAACCTGTGCGGGGAGAGCCCAATGGATTTCTAGTCCATCGCCTTAACCATTCGGCCACGACTGCAGGACGAGTAGGGGGCTCTGAGATGTGGTAGTAACTCAAGAGCTAGGGATGTCATGGATGAAACGTTACATGTAGCCGCTCAACGTCTATACAGGATAGGGCGCTGCGGTCAAATGCGTATATAATCGCGTTAAACTGCATGCATTGGCTCAACATTTATAGACGAGAGGGCGCTGCGGTCAAATGCTCAAATGCGTATATAACCACGTTCCATACCACACATTCTCTTTCTGACATGGATGAAAACGAACGAAAGGCTCGGCATGCTGCGGCTCAGCGTCTACGCAGACAAGCACCACCAGAGCTTCGCCCCAATCAACATCATTCACCACGTGGAGATGCGGTCAATTTTTTTCAATAAATGTTAGTTGCGAGTGCGCCGGTGTTTACGTCAACTTCTTGTCCCTGTTTATTTTTTCAGAGCCCGTCTAACTCAGGAAAGCTGTTCAGATGTATAGCCCAACACTCTGTATACAAACAAGCCCGCGTTTAACTTTATACCACACCAGGTCTGGGCACTGCGCGTGCGCCGAAACCAGATTCACGTAAAGTGAAGTCTCTGAGCATGCGTTGTGCCAACATGCAGGTTTATAAGCGGGCAACGGCATCGTCGGTCTCGAGAACTGATTGGCTTTGGGAAAAAAAAAAAAAGAAAATATAGATCTGTACACCACAAACGTCCTCCTTTGGGTCTTCTTTTGCCGCCTACTTGGTCTAGGACTATCGTACTCTTAGTTCACACTCCATTTTGTAGCACAAACCGAGGCATACGCGCTCCGCGCACGTCGTCGTCGTGAGCATTGTAAATGAAGATGGGGGGGGGGGGGGGGGGGGGGGGAGGAGAGGGCCAATGTGGCAGCGTGGGCATTGGCTTCCGCCGCATGACGTCGCCTCCCTCTGGTCTTTGTCCTTCACTACTTGCCTCCTCTCTACGCGGCGCGCTTCCCTTTCCCCTGCTTTGTCCACAGACGGACGCCGTCAGCTTTCAACTGTCATGTGGGTACTAATGATTACACATTAAAAATAATAACGCAACGGCGCTTCGCCTGTTTAATATTCTGTGCTTGGCGAGTTTAGATTGAGATTCTTTCTTTGATCAAACGAGTAAACATTGGTTTTCCGTAAGGTCATCCGCACCGGCGGGGGTTTCTTTGCGTGCACTACAAGAAAACATTCCGTATAAATAATCATACAACTTTTTAACATAACATACCACATTTTGTTTTGTTGCTTAAAGGAGCTGTGCAACGATATTCAATTGGAATGTTTTTCACTTTACACGAGCTTACTGGCACTCGTGGGACTCAAAGATACTCGCATGCAATGCCACTGGCCAAGAAGCTCCTTTGTTGCGGTGTAATTTCAAGGACAAAAGCGATCATTTTCATTCAATCTCTCCTTTGCAAAATTCGAGGACGTAACGTGGGGATCGCAGTACACCCATATGACGATATTTGAATGCAATTCATAGATTGGACCCGAGCATTGCGTGGGCACTCGATTTGGGCTCGTGATAATTGATAGCTCGAGAAGCATTCGGGTAGTGGCCTGTGTCCAATCGCTGCAACGACGACAATAGCCAAGCCATAACAATGTCTGGAACTCAGCGCGTGTCCTGTGCTTGGCCAACCCCAGCGCGTGGCTATGATCAACATTGGCGGCATATAATCGGCTCCTGATCACGTGGCCGCTTGTTCTGGCTGCGAGTTGAGGCAATACCACCTAGAATACAAGGCCTGCGCATGACGTTTCGTTAGTAGATCCCCGACCCGCCCCAAGCGGCAAACAGGCTGAAGCTTGACGAGAGTAGGGGCCGCGTCCCAACTACGTCGCATTCACTTGCGGCCACAGCTGTGTGCGTGACTGCTGAGCGCGAGCTGATAGCGAGCTTCCAGTTCATTTGCAACGTGCACGCGAACACTCCCTCGGCCAGGAGCGCGAGCTAGCACGCGCTTCTGGCTTTGAGACGGGCATTTCTAGCGCGCGCGCTCGTTCCGTGGAAGAACGCTTCAAAGCAGCAACCCGGAGTATAAAAAGCGCCCTCGAAAATGGCGTCCAGCGCTAGCATCCAGCGTCGAGCGAAGGGCTTTGCAGCCCTTCGCAAAGCAGTAAGGCAATTTCACTCATGCATTTGACGCTCTACGTGAACGTCAAACTTCATCGTATGCTATAGCAACAGACACTCGGCGTGAGCATCTGTTTCATTATCTGCTACGCAAACCACTGAAGCAGGCGATGGAGCAGACGACGTCGCAGACGATGTAGCAGACGATGGTGCTCATCCGGGCTAGCTAGGGGGCGCTGAGGGGATCTACTAGTGATGACGTTTAGAGGAGGAAACGCGCAGGCCTTGTGTTCTAGGTGGTATTGGTTGAGGGCGTGAACGCTGCTTGTTTTTCTTTAATTTTTTTTTTCTGGGACTTCTATTGCGTGGGGTGAAAAACGAACGCGTGTTTCATAGGTCATTAACGTCAGGGATCCGTTCTAAGCGGTATTTGGGCATAGTAAAAAAATTGTTGCATAGCCCCTTTAAGTTACCTGGGGAAGAGTGATATTGAAAAGCCTAGTCGCTCTAGAAGAGATAGAACGATTAATGTGTGCGATGAATGGAAATATAAACAAATACACTTCTTACGCAAAAATAATAAATACTTGGGTTTTTCGCAATATGGTCTCTGGCACCTTGAGAAACCTAGAGCGGGGCTTATTATGTTCGCGGATTCTTGCTTTATTTTTTGTTTTTCGGCGTTCTTATTCGCTAACCAATTAATTTCGTTGATGCTCTAGAGTCGCCACGCTCTGCGCTTTTTGACACGTCATTGACTATGCGGAGCGCAAGTTCGTCTGCTTCTTGCGGTGACGTCAGAACACCGAGCTCTGATTGGCTCTGATTGAAAGATAGTGGGTAGACCTCAAGGCAGCTAGAATTGAAGTCTATCCACTATCCTTCCTATCAGAGCCAATCAAAGCTTGGTGTTCTGACGTCACTGCAACCGTTGCGCAACAACCAGACGAGCTTGCGCTTCACATATAGCAGACGATAAAGTCATCTGAATCTGGGAAAGTAGCGCCATTGCCTTCCCACCTGCTAGCCGGGCACGGACAAATATCAACATACAGACGACAAAACCTCTCAAGGTGATTGGCTCATCACTGTCGGTTGCCATGAGGATCGCCATTTTGAACCCTTTCAAAGCTTTGAAGCTTCGAAAGGGTCGTTGAAACTAAAGTCACTGGATCTAGTTGAAACCAGTCGCACCAAGATCGCTATGGAGCATCATCGTACTGAAAGCGTTTCTCGGCCAATATGAGCGCTTTGGCATTGTGAATGCAATAAACTAATCACTCATGCTTATTTCTCCAAATCTCATACAATCAAGAGAGTAAAATTATTTTTCAATGCCCCCAAGCACCGACGCCGCGTGTGATGCCGTACATCTTTGTACCGCCATCACACGCAACGTCAGTGCTTGGAGGCATTGAACAATTATTTTGCTGTCTAGCGATCTTTGTGTGACTGGTTTCGGCGACCCTTTCGAAACCTCGAAGCTTTGAAAGGGTCCCAAATGGCGATCACCATGGCAACCGACAGCGATGAGCCAATCAGCTTGAGAGGTTTTGTCGTCTGTATGTTGGTATTTGTTTGTTTCCGGCTAGCAGGTGGGAAGGCAATGGGGCTACTTTCCGAGATCGAGTGACTTTAGCAGACGACAGTCTAAGAAAATGCACATCATCACTCAAAATAGACATTTTTTATTGCAATAGGTTGGCATATTGTTGAATTTATTGTCATACAATAATCGGTCAATTTTTAGTTCAAGCAGGTTAAATTTAAAGCATAATTTACAGCTAATTAATTTCTTCAAAGAAACAACAAAGAAAAAAAGTTAAAAAGAAAAGATATGCGCTTTTCCAACGAACACAAGAAACGGGAAGCAAAATTTTGCCTTCAACGAAATAATCGAAATTAAATATATTGAGTGTTGCAGAAAAAAAAAAAATGTTTTTTGAGCAGGCTAATATTGCCTTCGACCTCCTCGGTTTTCTTGCCGCACGAGCGACGTCACAACAGCGAAATTACCAGTGGATAACCTATACTTGATAAATAACCTATAGTTTGATCTATTTTCAGGCTCAACGAAGCGAAGGAAGATAGAGCCGAACTGAATTTTACGTTCGTGTTCAGACATGTGAGGCTATCTGCCTTTGAGGTATGGTGACACTGGTTTACGCTCTAGATGAGAAATTAACCCAGAGCAGAACGACTGCTATGCACTGGGCAACACATAAGCTCGCGGTAGATCGGAAATAGACGCTTGAGCAACAGGATGATGCAACTGCAAGCCTTTCAAGTCTTGTAGTCACGAACGCTTACTTAACTTTCACAACAGGGGCTGTAAGCGCATCAGCGAGGCATAAAAGCAACGTTCAAATAAATAATCTATTCTCGCTTTTAATACATTCATGGTATCGCTCGCTTTTACTCCGAGCCGAAACAAACAAGAGTTTCTCGGTAAAGAAACGGCAGCTTTATCTCACCCCCGACCTCCTCCTTGCACCTCAAAATTCGTACTGGGGCGACGTAAACAAACCGGGAACATCCTTCAAGATGACGTTCGATTTCCAGTGTACTCAGCATATCTAGCGTTTTCTCACTGTTGCCAGACTTTTTTTTTTGTTGAAAAGGGTCTATAGTTGTTGAAGTATTTGTGTATCTTTCCACCAGCTTAACCAGCATGTGATTGCAACTCTCGCAGTCCTCACGACTCTGCTACTTCGTACGAAGGGGAGAGTGTACACTACTTGCGCGTATTATCATATTTCTTGCCGCATCGGTTTTTCTTACGCGTGCGCCAATTGTTTTCCGTCGGCTGCTTACGCGTCTTCCCAAACAGTGACGTTTCCCAAGAAAGCACCCTTCTACGCAGTCCCGGATCATACTTGCTGTGCTTGATACCATAGAGTTATTATAATGTACGCTAGAGGTTCAACTGGCGCTAGTGTCTATGCGACTTCCGGGAGGCAAATTGAAGCAGACAGCAACCAGTCTACTTTTGCGGTGCTCCTGTGCATTCCTATGGGAAAACGCGCATGGATTTTGTCTCTTCGCCGGAAAATAACATGAATAACTTTTATTATTTCGGTTGTACCGGACAGTACGTACCTTTAATGATATTGTAAAAATGTAATTGCTTTAATTACAGCATTTTTCTTTAGCATTGAACGATGTTACGCTTCGCTATATTTCAGGCCCAAACCTCTGTTTCATGGCAGGTATGTAAAAACGAGAGACGATTCTGAGCTAAATAACGATCGAAAGGGATGTAGAGTGTGTTCAAGGTTCGCTAGCATTCCGGTGGCGCTTACATATTTGTAATATGCCCATCCTGTCACTCTATGAATACGACTCCGTCGTGCATTTCCACGATCGGTTAAAGAACATTCGAATGTAAAAAAAATAAAGGACGTGGGCTACGAAAGGTGTGTCTTTTTGTTATTTCCTATGTCAGGCAGTTTTTATCGGGCACCTGTTTTTGGCTTCTCCCTATTTGCAAAGATTTGGAGCGTGCGGGTAATGCTTTGAACCCAGAAGAAGCATCTTCGCACATATTCATGAGTAGAAACAATCAAGCAGTAATTATTTATCGAAAAACAGACTATATTACGTGGCTTTCAATTTATTTTGATCGTCTGCATGCACAAGGAGTCACTTATCCAGTGTTAGTGCATAGTTCTTGCCTTCTCTCTCAGTTTTCCAGATGCCTGTCGTTCGTTTGGCACGTATATCCCCCATGCTAGAAAGCGCCGACGCCGTGTTCGCGCTAACAGTGTCCGACAGTGCACATAAATACATGTATGAAGCCGTTTTAGCACCGTTTTTCATGCCACGAATTTAAAATAAAAACGCCGTAACTGACCAATTATTTCGTCCGCGTGACTGAGAAATGTTCCAATGTGCCTATTACGCACGAATTATTCGTGATATTTGCTCTTATAATCGAGCGCAGAGAGAAAATGCACTCGCTTTTTCCCATTGAAATGCATTACCGGAAGTCAATTTCGGACTGGTTGCTGTCTGCTTCAATTTGCAGCAGCACAGTAGCGCCAGTTGAACCTCTAGCGTACATTATAATAACTCTATGCTTGATACATCCCACAGCTAGCTTTATTACACCAGCGCTGCCGCCATGCATCGTGGGAACTGTAGTCTTTCTGCACGCGCTGAGGGTCTGCGCGAGCAGAAGCACGAGGCGGCACGAGCTGTCTCGTCCACTGCCTTGTGCGAACCACACTTATGGCCAACGTTGGTTAAAGGGGGGCCAGCAGAAATATTCTTCAGCCTGGCGGAAAGTCCTCCTCGCCCTCTTTTTTAGGGGCGAAGCTCCTTAGGGGCTAGCCATGTCCGTATGTCCGTCCGCCGTCGGGTGCTCGTGCTCTTGCTCGTGAGCTCACGAGCAGGAGCACGAGCACCCGACTGCTGGTCCCCCTTTAAGGTGGCGTCACGCACGCGTGGAATGCTTAGTGAGACCGGTCTATTATGCGCCCGCCAAACCGTGCAACTAAGTTGCACGGTTTGGCCTTGGCTGAGCCTTGCGAGGCTGGAGGATAGCATCAACCGCGTTTTGCGAAAGCGGCGCTCCATAGACGTCTGAATGCCAGCGGCCGCGTGCTCCATTGGTGCGAATTAAAGGAAACTGAAGCGGTTTTGTATTCGAGAAAAACACACACACTTGAATCGTCTTTATTCGGCCTCCAGGATCACGGATATCGAGATTATTTTTCAATTCTGTGCACGGTGGCTGTAGCAAATATTTTGTGTTTGTTTGAAGTACCGTCGAAGCTTTTCTTTCCCGGAGCGTGACGTCATATTTCGGAATCTCCGCTCTCGCGCATCTGCAGCGCGCCTATAAAGATATATGTGCACGCACACTCGCTGATACAGCGCACAAAAGACACGGAGTTCGTTGCATACATGACGCCACAATTTTCTGCGGACGCCTCAAGATAAGCATGTCTGCTTCATACACACGTATGCTTGGAACGTGTGAGCGGACGTTTCTTGTATGACCAATGTGCCAATACCACCTAGAATACAAGGCCTGCGCATGACGTTTCGTTAGTAGATCCCCGACCCGCCCCAAGCGGCAAACAGGCTGAAGCTTGACGAGAGTATAGGCCGCGTCGCAACCACACTGTGGTCGCAACTACGTCGCATTCACCTGCGGCCACAGCTGTGTGCGTGACTGCTGAGCGCGAGCTGATTGCGAGCTTCCAGTTCATTTGCAACGCGCACGCGAACACTCCCTCGGCCACAAGCGCGAGCTAGCACGCGCTCCTTGCTTTGAGACGAGCATTTCTAGCGCGCGCGCTCGTTCTGCGGTAGAACGCTTCAAAGCAGCGACCCGGAGTATAAACAGCGCCCTCGAAAATGGCGTCCAGTGCCAGCGTCCAGCGCCCAGCGAAGGGCTTTGCAGCCCTTCGCACAGCAGTAAGGCATTTTCACTCATGCATTTGACGCTCCACGTGAACATTTAACTTCATCGTATGCTATAGCAACAGACACTCGGCGTGAGCATCTGTTTCATTATCTGCTACACAAACCACTGAAGCAGGCGATGGAGCAGACGATGTCGCAGACGATGTAGCAGACGACGGTGCTCATCCGGGCTACCTAGGGGGCGCTGAGGGGATCTACTAGTGATGACGTTTAGAGGAGGAAACGCGCAGGCCTTGTGTTCTAGGTGGTATTGAATGTGCCCGTCATACAAGGAAGAAACACGTCTCGGATTGAGTCTGCACACTGCCGTTTTGTATGGTGTGTTGGCAGTGGCTGTCTGTAGACCAACACACCGTCTACAAACAGGTCTGCGTATGCCCACTACAGGTGCCAGCACTGCGCATACGCAGAAACCGGATTTATTTTAAATGAAGCGGCTGCAGCGCGTGCGCTGCGCAAATAGCAGCTCACCGCAGCGGCGTGACTTCAGAGCCGTGCGTTGGTGTATACATGGCTGGCACGTGACGTCATTCAAAGAGCGCTCAAATGGCCTCCAGAGAAAAGGGGAAGAACAAGCTGCCCTCTCACCAGGACTTTCTTTTGTGTCTCCCGTTATTCGCTTCCCAGAAGATTAGACCCGTCACTCAAAAATCTCACAAAAGCAGCTTCCCTCTATCCCCCTTTCTCTTACACGGTGAAAGAGGTACGTGATGTGACGTCAGTGGAAGCTACGTATACACACCGACTCATATTTATGACGTCATGCCAAGACAGTGGCGATAGCTGTCGGACGTCGCCTGCGCAGATGCTTCGCTCGTCGATTAACGGGTCTCTGCGCACGCGCAATAGAAAAAGGCAAACACGCTTCTTTATACGACTGAGCGACATGTAGAGTTTTCAGTGTGACCATAAGGAAAAGAACGAGCAGATAGGGAAACAGACCGTAAAGGTCAGTTTTGTAAATGTAAATGTTTATGTAAATGAGCCCGTGCACATTTACATAGAAGCGTGCTTTCTGAGTAGTCTTTTCGAGACAGCAGACTTTACCATTATGCTTCGGTATTCGACTAACAACAACCAACAACAACGAATGATGTTCAGTAAAATGGGAGCCGCCAAAGATGATGTTGGTTGGTCCTTGTGATAGCATCAAAGTTTCAAGGGCAGCACACAACGTGAAGGGCCCGTACGACGAGCTCGGGGGAATAGCACCTTTTTTCAGATCTGGAGGCGTCGTCGAACCCGTTTGCCAGTGTAAGGTTATAAATATACGCACCCCACGCCACGTGGGCACTATATGTAGACGGTTAAGGCCAACGAACGAGGTTATTTGCGATAGCTGTTTTTTATTTCCCAAGCTCCGATAAGCTGGTTGAGTGAAAAAAATGTTATCTTATATCCAAAAAATACAAACACAATCTAGCTATATCTCCTCGTAATCAAAGCGCATATTTAGGCATTAATCATAATGTGGCAAAGGCATTTCAATGCTCTGCTCAAAGAAGATTACCACCTGTTTTCTCAATCATTCTTTCACGCGTTCAAAGGGGACCGTTCGCACACTCGCGACCACTGATCTCAATGACTATTGCTGGATCGCGCATTCCGGCTTGGTCGCTGCAGCGCCAGTGCGGCCACCGGACGTCCATCTTGCAAACAGCGAAATAGGTTGTTTTTTTTTTTTGCTAGCGTTTCAGAGGCTGGCGGCAGCGTGCTGAAGACGCTTTTTCTACTCGTTCGTCATCATTCGCCGAATAAGATTTTCAAAACCCTGTGTAAGCCGTGAGACTTGCCGTTGAGAGCACGTGGAAATTTTTACGGAAGCGCAGTGCCGCAGGAAAAAGGTACAGCTCGTCGGGAGCAAGTTTCGCCGGTCTCGAGGCGTGATCAAAGCTTCCTTGGCACGCCAAAGTGCTGCGTCTCTGTGCCTTCGCACGCTTGGATACCGATCAAGAATCGACACTGACTATTTCTCCACGGGGTTCGGTGCTGTCGGTGCCGAGAAGCGCTCCGATTGCAAACCGAAACTTAAAAACCCGTCAAGTTTTGCGGTTTTTCAGAAAGCCGTAAAATACCGCGCGTGCCTTCTATCGTTCTGAAATTTGTTGATTTAGTGTTTATTGATGATGCTCAGCAAGATTTTAATTGAAACCATGCTCTTAAACTCAATATTTAAAAACTTAATTACGCGAAAAAATTACTAGAATTTAATATCCCGAACTTTAATAATTTTGATAACTAGACCCCTGGCCTAGGACCAGAACAACACACGCCTTTTATTGGTGCGATGCGTATAGTTTTCGCAACACCGAAAATCTTCTTCGTAACAGAAAATAAGTTTCGAAAAACCGCAGAAGCCCCTCCTTGTCGGATCATGACGTCATATCCAGAGTTTTGGGAATCCCCGCTTTCGGAAATCTTTGGTACCTATGAAAGCTATGCACGCACACTCTCGCTATTTTCAGAAATGTAAAAAAAAAAAAAAAAAGACGTCACGACTGGTGTCAGTGCGGGAGAATATACCTGACAAGCTTGCAATTGCACGCGCTGCCCACACGAGCGACAAGCGCTTGGCGGCAGAAAGGTGTGGGTATGACGTAACACCTGGTCGGAAGTTTTTCGTGTTTTCTCGCATTTAATTATATCTTGAAGGAAATTGAACGTGATATTCGAACTCACGGGACAGAAATAGGCTATAATTCACCTCTAACTCGTTTTTTACGAGAACCTCTTCAGCTTCTCTTTATTAACGCTGCTAAGGAAACCGGTCGTCGTAGCTTTCTTTTATTGCGCTGTGAAGGTTATCAATGACGCAGTGATTTTTTATTTGGAGTCGGATCACTATTCGCACACACTTAATCGTTATGAATTCAACGAAGTTGTGGGGCTAGGCCCGAACTGTGTTCGACTGTTTAAAGATAATCTTCGTCGTATGACCACATTGACCTAATTTCGAGACATGGTTACGAAAACCTCCGAGGAAAAACGGGCAGCTAGACCAAAGGTCAGAATACGCCTGCTTTTTTATTTGCTTGCAGTTTCGTATGGACCGTGGTGCGACTGTTTTATGCTGACGGAACGAACGAAAGCCAGGCGACTACACTGCAGATGTCTAGCGGTTTCAACTGATCGATCGAGAAAATAAAACCCGGTTTTCTAGTCTGGATAAGTAAACTACGCATCGCAGAATACTGAAACTCCGTGAGAATCTGAGGCTAACGGGGGTGACAAATGCGAGAGTTTGAGCACGTGAGGTGTCCTTGTTTAGAATATACAAAAGAAAAGCGAAATTTAGTTATGATCTGACGTATCCACCTAAGCCTTATATTCATCGAACCGAAATGCGAGATTATAGGTGCTTGTAGCATTTATTTCAGTGAAAACACGCGTCGGCAAGAAAGAACAGATTATTTTCTTTCTTGCTGACAAGTTGTTTTATTGAAATAAATGATACAGGTGCCCGCAATCTCAAATTTTCAGTTCGATGGATATTAGGCTTAGGTGGACTCATAAGGGTATTTTGTTTTTCTTTCGTATGTTTTGATTCAGGTAACATCATATGCTGAAACGTTTTATCACCACCGCTAGTGACACATTCTCTCGCTGGTGCAGCTTTCTGCGATTCGAAATTTAAAATCGGGTTTTATTTTCTCGATCGATCCCGGTGCTGTCTGTTCGGTTGGGAACTTGCTTCCGATTCATGGGATGGCTACAGGTATGATGGGCCTTGCAAGGCCCTCGCGGTGCTCCAAGGGATAGACAGAGTTTAAGATTAGGGGGCCCGAATAAATTGGGTCCCCCGAGGAGTCTGGGGCGTTGCACTGCGCAGGCATAAAGGTTTTGCGCATGCGCATTGCGATGCCCCGTGCTCGTCCGGAGACCCTAAGTGATGGAGCCACTTATGCCCCGAGAAGTGAGGGAGATTAGGAGACAAGATTGCGCGGGGACGTCAGAACACTGAGCTCTAATGGGAAAGATTAGTGGTTAGACCTAAAGCTAGCTGCCTTTGTCTCCATTGCACTCGTCGGAACACGATAGAATACAGAACGCCGGCGTCCGGCATTTGGCTTTCGCATTCTAACGCGTTCGACGATTGCAGTGGAGACAAAGAGTATCATCGTTGTTGTTGGGTCGAGTCACAGAGGCATGAGACCTGTTGGTTGAGCGGGCAAATCAGAATGGTGCTGCTCTCTAGGCTTGGCCTTTCTTTTGTTACGTTGTAGCTGATAGGGGGCGCTATTAATCACATAACACGCCTTTTCTTTAAAAGACGAAACAAAATAACTGAGAAGAAAATGCGTGGCAAATTTCAGTCTTTGTATCGTGCCGGCTGGCGGATGCTTCTTCCGGATCTTGTCACACTTGGACGCACTTGCCCAGTGCTTGGGACTAGGTATCCCCTGTTTTGTAGCGTGACTGTCTCTTTTAGATATGTGCTCATCAGGGAAATAGTCTTCCGCTGAGCGATTGTAGTCTTCAGCTCGTGACGTTCGCGGTATGAGTTGGTAGCGGTTCCTGACATACACGGCACCATCAGGGGTTTGCACCGTGTACCGTCTGGGCTCGGGTCCAACTTGTGTAACAATTGCCTTTTGCGACCATTCTTATGTCTCACCTAGACAGGCTGATTCTTTGTAAAAGCGGGGAGAGCTTGGGTGTGGCAGTCTCTGTGCTTGCGTTGTTCCCGCTGTCGACGTTTGAGGAGTTTTCGGTGGGCTTGAGTGGGGAACCGAGGTTTTAAGCTTTCCGGTAGGGCTGGAATGAATGTTCTCAGCTCTCTATTCATCACTAGCTCGGCCGGTGAAGCACCTCTAATGGTTGGGGTGGCACGGTAGTTGAGGAGGACCAAAGCAAGATCATTGCCTTCGCTCCGGGACTTGGTCAGCATGGGTTCGACTGTCTGTGTGGTTAGTTCCACTTGGACGTTTGACCGGGCGTACAATGGTGACGGTGGTTCATACACAATGTCCCATTCTTTTAAGAATGCTCTGAATGATGCCGATTCAAAGGGAGGTCCTTGTTCAGAGGCAAGTACATTGGAGATTGAAAAGACGTGCAAACAGATCCTTTAGGATTAAAATGAGTGATGTTGCTGTTGTGGTGTCCATCTGTTCCACTTCTAAAACTTTGGGAAGTAGTCAACTATAAGGAGGTATGTGCAGCCCTGACAATGGAGGAAATTGAGAGCGACATCTGGGACACACAAAAAAGGGCCCCGTTGAGCGGGGAGTTCCTCCCTCCCCTCTTCTGTTGTGCTGGCCGTAGAGCTGTCGGGATGACGTCAGGTAGGCGAGACAGTTACCCTCCCTACCTGTCAAGGTTCTTAGACGGGCATTACAAGCGAGGCTTTAGCGACATTCATCAGCTGTTCTTGGCTAATCGTTTAATTTGTTTTAAAATTTCTTTTCGTGTCTTTTTGAACAAGATACTGCTCCTTTGAACACCCATTAGCCCCGAGAAGTTTGCGTGGTGCCCCCTTACGGCGAACCGGGGTGACGTCGCCGCGAGGACAGAATATGTTTGCCTGACTCGCTCCGCTCACACTGTGGAGGCTGTGACGACGTTAGCTTTCGGCGCGCTCGTTCCTATTTAATATTTTTTGTTCACGTTTTTCATAGGGAAGTGTAAAATTTCACATTTGGCTTTATTGAGGTATGGCCTGTAGCTGCTGGCGAAACTTCATCCAACATTTGAGGCATGGTTGACAGGGCTGGCAATGCATGAATCGCAGCTGGTATATGAAAATGAAGAAATATGGCCACAATTGCACGAGCATCACTATAGATTTAAATTTCACACAATCAAGGCTACTGATGGTTTGAATGAATTGGCAGGTTATGTATACTATTCCGTTTTTTTTTTACCTGTTTTTAAACAAAACGCCGAAACAAAAAGCTGCATGCTGCTCGTGCAACATGTTAAATGTAGTCTGGGCCATGGAGAGAGAATCACAAGTCAGACAGCCCAAGTACAGGGATAAAGTAAAGAAAGAACGAACACAGGCATATACAGTTATTCGTTTATTTCTGTTTATATTTCTCGCATTTGGCCTTTGCTGGATTCGGATAATATGTCAATGGACTTGACTGGTGCTATCTGTGGCCTTGTTTGTAATATCACTCAAGTAATGTACAACAAAACGTAGGTGAAGGTGTCTAGCCCGTTATTAGTCCCTTAGGCTCTAAAATTGAGATTTTAGCTAAATCAAATTGCTGCTGAAGCTAAAATACCAGAATCTTTTATCACGCAAACTGTCACCCTTCGCAGGTTCCACATTTTCTGCTATTAGTTCAGCATCTACCACTGGGCAGCCGTTAGAATTGCTCGCTGTTCCTACTGTTTTCCTCTGTTGTCAGAAAGTTTAGCTGTAGGGAGTTTGTAGGCCGAGGAAGCTTTTGGGGACATGCGGCAGTGTCTTTTTTTAATTGGAAATGACAATTCAAACTAAAATGTGTATTTTTCGAATACACAAGGCTGGAATAAGGGAAGAATGTCAAGAAAAAGTATAAACCTTCCAAAGTACGGTACTTTTGCTGCGCATATTTTGGGCAGTTCAATACATCTCATACAGGCAACTGGGGCACTTAGGCCGTTTGTTTTGCTACCATACAAACTTATTTCCAGTAATCGTGCGTGTTGTAAAAAATAAAAACTGCCTGCATACGTGCACGAACTATATCATTAATTCGCGAAGAAGCTACATTGATGTAAAACAACCCTGTTCCACGAACACTTCAAAGGTCTTCAGACCGATGGCCTTTAAGACATCTGCGAACCAGCGCACGCAGAGTGGCACGCGCAGAGTCGGGGTCTCGAGCTAATGTGCCCACCGCCCAAAGGCCTTTGATATAAATTCCATTTAAAATGCCTGCAAAGCGGGATGTAATATTCTCCTAAATCCTGAACATGCAAGGAATAGAATTCCAGCGTCTGAAACACTTACGCCGCCGCTTCACCGACCCCTCGCACGATTTCCTTGTGCCATGTGGACCAACTGGGAGGTTCATCGGCGGAATTGCCTCCGCCGATAGCTTTCGTGATTTTTAACCCAATTATAAAGGTCAAAGTGACAATTTCACGTCGGTATCGGCCTAACCGAGCGTCTTGTACACCGGGTGGACAAGGCCCGGCTCCTCGAAGTACTTGCGGCACACAACGGCCAAACCAGGAAACCGCGGCAGGGAAGCGAGCCGGATGCCAGATCGCGAAGGGGAGTCCTTTCCCGGATGTCACGGGACACCTCACCGAATCAGGGCGCGACGACCGCAGCGACGTTTGTGTTCGCTCTCGGGGCTAATAGACCCAAAAATAAGCGCTGAAATGTCGTTGTAGTATCCCTTTAATAAAGACAGGTTTAATAAAGAAACCATAAGATTTCAGTACTCCACTCTCTTTCAAACCTGTAGAGTTGACTGGTGAAATGAGATAGCTCAGTGGTCAAATTCAATTGAGTTTAAGGTCTTGCAAGTCCTGAACCTCTAAACACTTTGTGCTACATAGGTTCTTCAAGAATCATGGTGTCGAGGCTCTTGGTACTTATCTGTAAATATGTGCATACAAATGTATTTGTTAGAATGCAGGTTAGGGTTCCACACTTGGAGCCTGACTAGTTTCTCAAACCTCCATTTTATAATGTCACACTTTCAATCATGAAAAGTCGGAGTACCTACCTCCCAAATTAAAATTGCAGAAAACATAGTAGTGTGGAAAACCCATAAAGTTTGCAACATCACTAGTTGCAATAACCCTTAATTCCTGCCTGGTCCTGTCAGAGCATTGGTCTTGATGCACACAAGAATATCATGTGGGAGATAATCACACGACGTCACAACACTAAAGGCGCTCGCTTCATTCGCGAACGTCTATGGTCGCTGGCTGGCGTGGCATCTGGAACACCGATGTTTTATTCGGGCAATGTCATACAAGTCCTCCAAGTGACTTTTTTGTGCAATGGTGTGTTTCGCCACTGGTGTGATGACAGAAAACTTTATTTGCAAAACTTCAACCTGCTCGACCAGCCAGCATCACGCGCACAGGCAGACGACGTTGGCACATTTGTACCGCACGTACAAAAATGTGTTCTGAAAGTCGAAGTCTGGCAGCGTACCTACACGTGCGGCATTCTCAATTTTCTTGTTTTGCGAAAACATTTCGTAACTCAAAGAAAAAAAAAAAAGCTCAAGTCGTGTAAGTTTTTAGACGGCCACAATTGCGTTATCCGCGGCCGGTTTAAAAAAAAAAAAAAAAAAAAACATAACGAAAGCGAGTTAATTCAGACACTGCCATCGTTGCAACGCGCGTACATATTTAATTATTGACCAATATTGGCGTAAATTTTACAACTGATTTGTTTCATTTCTTATGCAGGTCAGTCACCCTAAAAGCATAACAAAGCATAATCTGAAAATAAAGTGTTTTGCACATACCTTATAATAATTCATTGAGCGGTTCTCATCTTTGCGGTTCATCTGGCGAAACCACTCCACTCGTCTTCGCTTCGGTTGTATTTCATTGTATTTTGATAACCTTTGGTATCAAGAAACACTAAACTTAAACAACGTTTCGATCGCCAGTAATCCGTTTTGTGCGTTTGTTGGATCCAAACACGGCGCAACCCTCCATTCTTGCTCGAAATGTGTGTTGCCACATCAAGGCATAAAATAAAATGAACGGCCAGTACACCATAATTCCCGTACAGACACATGCTGGGAAATAAATTAATAACCCGAGTTTGGCGGCACTGATTGACTCAATATCCGGCTAGTTCAACGCAGCAATGCACGACCACCGAACATGCCTAGCGGCCACAAACATGGCGCCAATGGCGCGATGACACTCGCACCCTGTGGCAGAGCCGGTTCAAATACCTTGTTTTCATTACAAAATAAGGGCACGTAATGAATGGTAGGTGGTGCAGAGCAGTTCAAAAAAGAGATGACAAAAATATGACTAGTTTGTTTTTGAAACTGAGTGAAGCAGAAAACTATGTTGAACTAGTAAAACATATAAAATAGCGCAAAAAAGACGACAAGAAGTATACAGGACTGCGCTAACTTTCAACTAGTTTTATTCAGAAAAAACAGACATATATATATACACACGGCAGGCAAAGCAGCACCACGTAAAAGTTGATTAATTTTTTTACCCGATCGCTGAAAAACTGAAATTCATTGCTACGAAGTACAATAGAAATTTTTTTTTGAATAGTTATGTTAGTTCACACATATCAACTGACAGTGGCTGGAGAAATGTAAGACCATTAGCTATTCTTTGGTTAACCAAGGAAGCTTTGAAAGGTAATGTTTAATGTCGCGTTCTTAGTAGGGATACAATTACTCAAATTACCGGATTGTCAACGACAACCTTTCAGCTGGGGGAATTGTCTTTCTCCAAGACGTTAGCTCTTCCGCAGAAGAGGCCCACCAGGGACAGCAGGTAGTCAAATCTGCAGATTATACACTTTACACAATCAATACCACACCAGCTTCGACCTCAACGTTCCATAGAAATTCCTACAAAAGGAAACAAATCTCATCTTTATTCTTTAGGCTACGCCTTTAAATTTTTCAATGTGAAATTCATCGCTAAAGCAAAACCTCGAAGAGCTTTGGGCCGATTTTTCCAGCTAATTTTTCAGAAAACCTAGTTCATTCTACCAATATTTTCACCTTTACATCCCATAGAGTTATCAACAATAAGCGCTAGAGGTTCATTCAGGTGGCACTGGCGTGCTGTTGCATTTTGAAGCAGATAGCAACCAGTCTAAATTTGATATTTCCGGTAATGCATCTTTATGGGAAAACGCAAATGCGTTTTCTCTTCGCACTCGATTATAAGAGCAAATATTGCTTAGTGTTGTGACGGAATAAAAGTTTGGATAGTCTTACAATCAGATGTACAAAAATATGTCTAGGTTAGAGCATTTTTCTTTAGAATTCATGGCGTCGATCGCTGCGCTAAAATAGCCTATTACACATGTCTAGTACGTGTTGACGTTGCAGACTGCTTTATATAAGGCACGTATTCACGCACATAGGCAATGCTCTGAAGCATACAGAGTGAATCAGCTTGACAAAACATCAGAAGGATGATAATATATGCCAACAATCAAAACAGACGACAAGAACGAAGCATGGAGTTATGGAACGAAGAACACGTACGGGATTAGTAACAAAATGTGCATGGAGAATCCAAATGAAACGGTGACCGAGCGTTGTTGCTCTGAAATAAATATGTTTGTTGTTCTTTTTGCTTGAATTGATAGCTTGTATTGACATATCATCCTGTACAACATGGACATAGGCCTCAATTTTCGCTAAATTAAACATCGCTCAATAATGAAAACATTAACTAAATAAGTTAAAGTTTTATAAAGTGAATAAAGCTACATAGTACCCTTGACGAGCAAAGAAACTACGCTTATTTCTATTATTTTCTGGCGAGAAGAAAATTATCACGTACGTTTTCCCATAGGAATACACATTAAGTCTGAAAAAGTAGACTGGTGTTTGGTTACTGTCTGCTTCAATTTGCAACCGGAAGTCCCGTAGACACTAGTGCCAGCTGAGCCTCTAGCGTTTATTGTAATAACGTTTTGCTACGTCCTACTTCACGAGGAATTCACTGTTCGGGTGCTAGCAAATCAAGTCATCACAACTGTGTTCTCCAAACCTATAAATCACTTTGTTAATTCGGAACATGGCTCTTCAGAACTAATATTGATCTCAATTTATTTATTTATTTATTTATTTACAATACCCTTAAGGCAATCGGCATTACTAAGGTGAGTGGGGGTTAGTGGCAGTAGTACACTTTGTAGCTCAATCTGAGCAGTATAGATTATTTATGGCAGATCTAAATAAGTGGTCAGAAACAATTGTTGCGATAGATGCGGGAAGGTGGTTCCAATCCACTAAAATTTTCGGGATGAATGACTCTCGGAGTGCATTAGTGTTACATTTTAAAATGACTACTTTATACATATGATCAATGCGTGACGAAATATAAGACGGATGATTCAGAAGTCGGTTGTGAAGTAATGAGTTAGTATGGTATATCTTATGAAAAAGACATAGGCGAGCTATTTTGCGACGTAAATTGAGGTTAGGCAACGATAGGCTAGTTTTCATGGAGCTCCCGCTTGCGGTGCGATGAAAGTTGTTAAGAATAAAACGAGCAGAGCGATTTTGAACTGATTCCAGTGCGTTAGTTAGTTTGGAATGACCGGGGTCCCAGATAGAAGAAGCATATTGTAATTCAGAGCGCGTTTTGTACAGGGTTAGTTTCAGAGATGAAGGGGCAAGTGAAAAGTTTCGTTTTAGATAACTGCAACATTCGATTAGCGTTATTAATAACATACTCAACATGCATTTGCCAGGAAATATCTGAGGTTATATACACACCTAAGTATTTATAAGAAGAGACAGAAAGTAGGGGGACATTTTCGAGAAAATAAGAAGAAGGAGCATTCCATTTACGCGATACTCTCATGGCCTTGCATTTAGTCGTGTTAAGTTCCATCCCTATAATTCACACCATTTTGAAACGTGGTTAATGTCAGCTTGTGAACTCAGAACATCCGGGGCGTTAGAAACTTCTCTGTAAATAACTAACACAATCATCAGCGAATAAATATATCGAATTCGGCAAATCGTTAATATAGATAAGGAACAATAACGACCTAATACAGAACCTTGTGGTACACCAGAATTGACGGAGGCGAGTGGTGATGTTTCATCGTTAGTGGTTACAAACTGGGAACGATTAGTGAGAAAACAAGTTATCCAGGACAGAACATTTGCGTCAATGTTAAGACTGCTAAGTTTTAATAGCAGCAGCTTGTGTGAAACTTTATCGAATGCTTTGGAAAAGTAAAAACAAAGTTGCAGTCTACCTGGGACCCGCGGTCAAGCGCTAGGTGCAAATCATGGGTGAATGACAAAAGTTGCGTTTCGCAAGAGAAGGATTTACGAAAGTCATGCTGAGCGGTGCTGAAGAAAAGGTTAGATTCTAAAAATTGAACTAGTTGTAAGTAGATGATATGTTCTAGTATCTTGCATGGAATGCTAGTAAGCGAGAGTGGTCGATAGTTATCCGGGCAATATTTATCAATTCCTTTGTGGAGTGGCACCACCTTCCCTATCTTCCAATCAGCAGGCAACTCTCCAAGTGAAAGCGACTGGGAAAAAATTTGGGAAAATATGAAAGAGCAATACATTTTTGTGTTTTTGAGGAACTTTGAGTTAATGCTGTCAGTGTCAGCAGAGGAACAAAGTTTGAATTTATCAATTATTTTAACAATACCAATCGGATCGACAATAACAGGGCCCATAGGTGGAAAATCACTCGCGTCAAATCTACAAGTAGGCGTGTTAATAACAGTTTGAAAGGACCTAATGAAAACATCATTCAAAACGCGAGCACATTCATCACTAGAAATGATTTCTCTGTTCGCGGCCTTGAGTGAAATTACGAATTTTTCTTTTTTACTAGCAACATTCTAAAACTGCTTTGACACACTTCAGGAGTCGCCGGTTTGAGAGGTCTTGGTAATGAAGGTTCGTATACACCACGAGCGCCGACATGGGCCGTTTGTTTAAAAACCTGCCATGATCGCTTGCGAGTTCGTAGATTGCGAACATATTTTCATGCCGAAAGCTCTGAAACCAGGAATTCCGAAAATCTATTACAGCGGCAGTCTCGAGTCCGGTAATTGACGGTTCTTTGAAGACACTGCTCGTCGTTCATTATTCGGGTAAAGACTGAGGTACTTACTCTGGCGTGTCATCCGGAAGTACGTGAAGAAATCACGTCCGTTGTCGAGACGCAGGTCACGGACGAGATGGTGGGATTCTCCGAAGGTCTCCCGTGATCGCATTGGACGTATTGGTTGGCTTAGCAGCAATTGCTCTGCAGCCGTCGACCGCGCCGCCAATGCTCAATTTGTTCATCTGCCTGCATGGGCAACGTACCTCTGCACGAACTCTAAAAACACGCACAGCAGAAGTTCGTGCAGCGAAAGACCCGATGATGGTGAGGTACCTGCAGCAAGTCAGACACGCCCATGCCACAGCGTGTTAGCCCAGTCCGCCATTTTTGGGAGGAAGGCTTGGTTGTTTGCTATTAACTGAGGGCAAAAGCTGGGGATGGTTTTCTATTGGCTGTTCATGGCGAGCGACTTGAGTCGGTTGCATGTGTGTTACCCGCAGCGCGCACTAGTCAAAAAAAGTCGTACCGGTCGCAGCGGTCGCTGTGGACGCAGCCGCATGCAACGCACTTGTGTCAACGGGCCATAATGTCAATGCGCAGGTAATGTCAAT
Organism: Ixodes persulcatus; assembly: GCA_013358835.2. Classification (NCBI taxonomy): domain Eukaryota; kingdom Metazoa; phylum Arthropoda; class Arachnida; order Ixodida; family Ixodidae; genus Ixodes; species Ixodes persulcatus. The sequence goes on along the minus strand of JABSTQ010008226.1, from coordinate 10,888 downwards.
GTCACCTAGCACTTTGTTTACACGAAAACTCGCGCGTATAAGACACCTTCCAAAGTGGCATACTTACACGCACACACATCACTACATCCTTTCAGCACCTTCATTTTGACCTAATACAAACTTTTGATTCGTAAATTGTTGTGTCGTTGCACTGAACATCCTTCATTTCTGAAGGGTGTTAAAAGGGCGTGGAAAAGAGTGATATGGTAAGTTGCGGCAACCTTTTTGTTTTGGTATACGAGCTCGAATAATTATTATCTGTATCGATGCTTTTGACTGAAAATAAATTCTCTGAATGTAGATTTATTATACATTACGATAAATATTGACGAGAATGAAGCAACATACATGTAACTTTCGTAATTGTGAAACTGGTCAGCTTCGAATGAGCATTTTAGTTTTTTGAGAACGTAAGGCGGTGGAGCAGTCACCAGGGTCATGATTACTCTCTCGAGCGCGATTTATTGAGTCTATATATGATTTTTATGTGCATGTAGAAACTCAATGTGGTGCTTGTTGCTTGTAAACTTGCTGCTCCTAAAAACACCCCTAGGACGATACTAAAATCATCGGCACTCTATTCTGGGGTGTTCGCCAGCATGCTAAGGGTATTGCCTAACGCGCTAATGCAGGAGTCACACTAGAGCGGCGAACAGAATAGGCCGACACCGACAAGGCTCAAAATCGTTTAGCGTGCAGTCTCAGCATGCTCGTGAAGTAAGCACCAGTGTTTGCTGGCCTGCCAACAATACTTTTGCATGCATGCTGCACGTGCTTGAAGCTTGTCAGTGTCGGTTGTACGTGTTTCTCGCTCAAGTAAGACTTGAGCATTAGGGTGCTATAACACTGGCGCGCTCGCGCTTATGCCTTTGTCAAAACTCAAGGTTGTATACTGCCTGATCTAAACCTGTTAGCTTCCATAATAGTTTGGTAGAAAGTGCTCACTGGGGACACTAGCCTAAGTTGGAATAGGGTGCCTTCCTGAACGCAATGCTTAGGGTGATGACATCTGGCCATTTTGTTCCGAACGTTTATTCTTCTTTTTTGTTCTGGAGCGCGTGAAAGAGCGTCTTCCTGCACGCGCTTTATGGCGTTGACTGTGCTACGGCGGCATTCTGTTTTCCGCGAGTTTTTGGTTTTTCCCTGCTAGGGCGTGCTGTCTGCATCGGGTACTAAAAAGGATGGCATCACCCTATCAGAAGGACATTGAGGCACCCTAAGCTGGAAAAGAATAGCGTCTGCTAGATCATTATGATTCTATAAGTCGGCGTATTGTTCCCAAACTCTACACATTGTTTCTAAACTAAATTTTTAGTCGGTGACTAAAAATGTTAATTTTTGTTATCTCCTGATCTTTTGTCTAGGAACTATAATCTCGCTAACCTGCAGCGCTTTTTGATGAAACGCCATGTTCTGGGACATATAGCTACTTTTCAATTATCCAAAATTCTCAAGATAAATAGAGAACCCCTTTCTACCAGTGTCTTGAAAAAGAGTGCCTGCTATAGCTTGTTTTATTATAAATCAAAGTGCAGTGAAAGGCTACAAGACACAAAATCATCCACATGTAAGTGCCATTGGCTTACTTCAATTCACTCTGGCTATGGTAGTTCTTCCTGGTTCACTTTCTCAACAACTGCCCTTGCCTGCTCATATTTTCATTTTTGCCGGGGACGTTGCCATATGGTGCGTGGGTCTAGCCCGACGTGCAAAGAAGGTTCGCATTCGGCTCCAAGTGGCCCTCAACACCATTTCCAACGCTGCGACGCTCGGACTGGCCTTCTCGCCTGAAAAGACAGCAGTGCTGCTCAATCTTCCCAGGGCACGTGCTCCTCAAATAGCGCTAAACCTAACCCTTGCTGGCATTCGGGTAAAAAAAGTAAAAACATACAGATACCTCGGATTACTCGTGAATTCCCGCGCAACTGGAAACCGGAAATTCGAAAGGTTCTCTCAAAGTAGCATAGCCTTCTGATGCCTCCGGGGGCATTCCTGGGGAACGCAACAGCAAGCGCTTCTTCAATTGTATCGAGGATTGATCCTATTCCGCAGTGATGGAAGTGCTGCGCCATCTGCGCCAAATTGCGCCATGAACGAAAGTCTGCTACATCTCGCGCCAAAGCGTCATTTTCGCTCAACATTGCGCCATAACTGCGCCAGGATGGGCTTAAGGCAAAATATAAAAATAATTTAATATTGGTCGGCCCTAATGTTTAGAAAAGTAGAAGGAAAAAAATGGTATGAATATATTTCACGGCATCTCTACTCGCGACATAATTTGTGTCCTTTTAGGTCTGAGCACAATCGAAAGCTCGAACGCATACAACCTCGAACACACATACTAAAAGCGATAGTCACGGGGAATTCACTGCACCCGATTGGTTTAGCCGATGAAACAACACATACAGGGAGATGAATGCCATAATGTGGCGCTTTTATGCTGTTTAATTGGTCCCATTGGCTCGTAGCGTCGACTTCAGGTGAAGCGAAGTATAGGGATTGTTTGTCAATCGCTCTGGCCAATTGATGCGCTGGCCAGTTGATCGTCGACATCGTCTAAATTATCAGACGATGTCTCCGAGGTCAGGAACTAAAAGTCTCGAGAAAGCTTTGCAAAATAGTAGGATGGTAGTATAATGTGAGAAAACAGAACCAGGATCTTGTGCTCCTGGTGAAATCACTCGATAATCATGTCTGTCACATGCCTTCGTGTCGTGACTGCAGAATACCGTGGCACTTGCGCTGCTCCTGTCAACCTTCACTACATCTCACCACACATGAGCGTGCATGCGTCTGGCTTCACTGCTTTGCACCGGAGTGCTAGCAGCAGCGACTGACCTGTTGGAGGGTTAGCGCAATAGGCACGGAATTCATTCTCAGGATTATTACAGATCGACCTTCTTTGTCTTCATTGCAGACTAATCTCTAATAATAATTTAAAAAAAGGAAACAGTAAAAAAAAGTCAAGAAAAAATATGAGTCTTTTTTTTTTTTTTGAATAAATACGGTAGCTCTTGTGCAGCTGTCGAATGAACGAGCAGCGAACTTTTATTTAACTCTAGTTCCAGCGCTGCTGAAGAGCAGTGTCGCATTTAAAGCACAAGTGTAGGCTTTCATAATATTTGTCAGTGGTTGTTTTTGTAGTTTATGACATTAAATGTTTGAGTTTGGCAGGTTCATAACACTTTGGGGACGCGTTTTTATTGGTGTAGCGGATATGCTGGCTTTTGCTGGCATTTTGCAGAAATTATATTTACAGGCCAATTAAACTACCGAGTGTAGAACGGGAATGGTATGGAGGCTTTATCGCAACTGAAGAGTTGGGCTATGATTTATTTTTCAAACATTTTAGTACCCGTTTTAAATGGACCCCGCTCTGACCAGAGCCTTATTCCTTTTGCATCCTATTTATTTTTAGCACAAAATGTGATAAGTAATATGCTCCAGTATCAAAAAGGAACTGACAATCATTATCACAAACAAACTCATTTAAATATGACATCACTTTTTTTTTAACTTTTTATTTGCATCTGCTCCAAAAACGTTCGCGGCTGCTCCATACCTGTATTTTGAATGCTACACAACATGTTACAAAAGGTTAAAATGCTGCTTCCATCACTGTATTCCGTCTTAATTACACTCATGTCATTCCTCAACATTGCTTCAGCTCAACAAAAATCAATTAAAACATTTCATCGAGTGGCGTTGAAGATATGCGTCGGGCTGTCGAGGCCGGAAACAACTCCCCGTCTGTTGTAGCAGTGGAGTGGCCTGTTTTTCCTCGAATTGATGAGCGCGCCTCGCGAAACTGCGAATACAAGGCCGCTCCTCAGGAAGGACATTACGTTCGAACCTTCTTCACTAACCTAACTATGGGTTTAAATACCAAACCAACTCGTTCGAATCAGTGGCGTAGCCAGGGGGGGGGGGGGAGGGGGGGGGGCAAGTTTATTTAATCTCCCCCCTCCCCCTCCCGGTAAATCTAACAAAATGGCTAATTGGGCTAGTTAGTTAATATTCATCCAGAAGAAAGCGCCTCAGAAAACGGGGACAATGAAGACAAGACAGCACAGAACCGTTCGTGTCGAAACGACTCGCTAACTCCCCAGTATCGTGAGGTGTCAATCCTTGAAAGTTTCAAACCTTGGGCCTAAATGTGTCGGGGGTGGTGACGGACCCTGGTGAACGTACAAAGCAATCAGACCATATCGCCCAACTTGGTGGTTGGGGTCGTTCATTACACAAACGCGCCGTTTACAATCAAGCCCACATTGGACGACACCAGGGAGGGGGGGGGGGGGGGGAGGGGGAAGGGGAGGGCGTTGCATATGCGCGGAGAGGTTCGCATGAGATAAAGGCACCCGCACGTGTATCATATCAACAGATTTTTTGGCTTGACGTCATTGCCACGTGTTGGTAGGCAGGTCCAAGCTAGAAACACTTTGCGCCCTAACCAAGATGTAAAAAAAAAAACCTTCTTTTTTTAAGAAGGATGAATTGACTCGAACTTTTATCGAACTGCCTACGACGTCATCCGCGGCTGGCCCGATTCAATCCTCACCGAACCACAATTTTGTTCTGATCTTTTAAGCGCTTATCCCGCAATCACCTTTCCTAGACGCGGCGCCGTAGATCTTCAGGCTGTGAGCCAACGTAGGCTACTGCGGTGCTCAATATACAGTAAAAAGAAATTGATGTCGGGACATCGGCTTCGTGTTCTGCTGTCCTTAATTTATTACCTCTTCTCGATCGTCATTCAGCTTAATTCTGCATTTTCATCACTTCTGTGTACGTGTAGTATATATTTCCCAAGGTCGTCTGTAGGTTAAACGAGTATAACGTTTTGGGAAGTCTTGTCTGGAACAGTTCTGTGAAAAATCAACCGAACATCGCTCGAAATTCTGGACTCTGAAAAATCGTTTGCATCACTTCTTGAAAAAAAAAAAAAAAAGAGATTTAGGCGCGGTGGGAAATATCGTTAAGAAATCGCGAACATTTTTTCACCAAAATCATACGCGATTTACGAGCAGCAAACAAAGGCCTTTCTCGAAGTCAATGTGGAAACAGTTTTCGCAGGCTCCGAAGTTTGTCTGTTTTTCGGGTGATTCCTGGCACATATGTCTAACTTTTACTTCCGTCTCATGTTAAGAAGCATGTCGACGGGGAAGCCTATGCGGAGCGCAAGTTCGTCTGCTTCTTGCGCAGGGGCTGCAGTGACGTCGGAACGCCTAGCTCTTATTGGCTCTGCTTGGAAGCGTACGTAGTGGGTAGACCTCAATGCTAGCTGCCTTGAGGTCTACTCACAATCCTTCCATTCTGAGACAATCAGAGCTCGACGCGTTTTGACGTCACCGTAACCCCTGCACGAGAAGCAGACGAACTTGCGCTCCGCATATGCGGATACGGTCACTGACAGCTCAAGAAACGCATGGCGTGACTTGTTTTGTGAATGCATCTTGCTTTGTGATTGGTTCTTCGGTGTTCTTATCTTCGAATGCCACAATCTGATTGGCTGATGGGCAATAATGAGATGTTCGCGACTCAGCACGTTGCGCGTTTCTTAATATGTCAGTGGCTATTTTCAACTCCTGCCCGCCAAGCGCCCTCTTGCGGACGAATGAGGAACCAGAGAAGCGGGGACGGCGGCGGAGACTGTCGCAGGCCCTATCGGCCTTGGTGCTTCTGTTGCCGCGTAGTTCTGGTCGGCCTGTTCGTGCATCAGGCAGTTTGGCGAAATAGGAACTGTTGTGTTCCGCTTCGCAACTTTTAAGAATCAAATTACTCATTTTCTTAATGTAGGACAATATCTCCATCACCCGTGATATGCTACTGCCCTTACCGTTTCGCATTTGTAGCCCAATAAATTCATCTTAGCACACTGATCCAGCGTTAGCGAGCAGGTGCGCTGGAAATTACGGAGAATCTATCCCCGTCTCTCCCACCGTCTTAGAACTACCGCCACCCCGCGAATAGAAGCCTGAGCGCGTAGCTTTTGCAGTTGCTCCTGATGAGCAGTGCAGCAGAGGTTGGGTCTTGAGCAAGAAGCTCGCGCTTGTGGCCTTCGCTCTTTTGCATCCGAGGTGGAACACATAGCGCTCTTGGATGAGCCGAAGGATTTTCGGAAATATTTTAAAACGATACGGGAAAGAAAGTCAAGTATGACTTTGTGAGTGACAGGTGTTACCCGTCAAACAGGTTGGCTTGGGATACCCTATTGCTGTTTTTGTTTTTCAGCTGTTTTAAGTACGGGGAAGGAGGAACCACGAGATCGCGGAATTCTCAACGCATTTTGTCGCATCGGAAGCATCATTCAACAGCGAGAAAGCAACGCGCCGTGACTTTGTAGATACGCTTTTTGAGCTACGCTACAACTATTACCGCCGAGAAGTTTCGGTGGCGCCATCTTAGGGTTTTTGTTCGTGACGTCACGACCAGAGTTTTTATTGCCGTGACGTCACGAGTTTTAATCTGAGACTACTCATCATCCGTTGCGAACTACGAGTTCGATTATATGTGTAAAAATAACGATGGAAGCTCGGAGTCATCGCATTCTTAAAACCAACATCGTCGCAGTTGACACTGCCATTGCGCTGACTTCCGTCGATGAAAGAAAAATCAATCCAGACAGAGACATCACTGTGAATGTTTGGCCAATCGTGAATTGCGACCAGAGACGCGGCGCTTTTGGTCACGCACGTCGCTACTGACAACTCGAGAAACGCTGGGCGTGGCAAATGACGTTCACGCTTCTTGCTTCGTAATTGGTTCTTCGGCATTCTCATCGGCTCACGCCGCAATCTGATTGGCTGCGAAACGATAATGTGATGGACGGGACTAGCCACGCCCTTGCGTTTCTTAAAGGGACCACGAAACGATTTTTCTAATTTCGCTAAATTCCACTCAGAACCACTCGCTAACATTAATAACCAAATAAACGTGCCTTATGTTTTCCTTCTAAGCAAACGGCAAATAAATTAGAGAAAAAATGAAAGTCATTTACAACTCCCTGTAACGCCTAATTAGAGCGCAGCCCTTGAGGAGGAGGGGAAGGCACGGGGAGGGGGGTCACGGGACCTCGGGGGGGGGGGGGGTCACGTGCCCTAGGGGGTCACGTGACCTCGGGGGGAAGTCACGTGGCCTGGGGTTACGTGACCTGGGGGGTCACGTGACCTTACGGTTACGCCGACGCCGACGGCGACGCCGACGCCGCTCAAGCCGGAAATGGGCGCCTAAGAGCTGCGCTCTAACATAACCATCGTTCATCCCTTCAACTCAGAAACAGAAGAAGCACCCACGTGGCCTGATGCCTATTAGCGGCGAGATGTTTTGGTGACGCCCTCCTGTGGTTCCCCCTTGTGACGTCATTACCTTGCAAACAACAAGTTCGATGGTGTTTGTTATTAGCATGGTGGAAGCTTGAAATCATTGCGCTCTCAAAGGAACACTGCCAACACCGTCAAAATTAAAGTTCTTTCATTCCTCTTATTTGCGTCGATGATAAATCCCCTTTCCGACGTCATAGTCAGCGTTCGGCCAATCGTGGAAGGCCGACCACAGCGACGCTTTCGGTCGCGCACGGGGCTAATCCTATGCCGCCAACGTTAATCATAGCCACGCGCTTTGGTTGGCAAAGCAGAAAACGCGCGATCGCCGCAGTGGTTGGGCACGAGCACGGTGGGCACGAGCTACTACCCGAGTACCCGTCGAGGCTTTGATTGTTACGAGCCGAAGTCGAGTGTCCGCGCCGTTCTCATGTCTAATCCATGAACCGCGCCCGATTGCCGTCAGGCGGGTGGTTTCGATCCCACAATCCGTCATCAAGCATGGCGAAGGTAAGACTGAAAGGAATAGCAAATATTTTAGTAGGGGGGAATACATGCTACTCCGCCCATTTGCATTAGACGGCGCATCTACTGCGCCAATTTCTCCCTTGACGGTTTGAAAGTCTCGCCGCCCCGGAGATTGGAGTACGTATGCGCGCCACTCGAGCCGCTCTGCTCGGGCGATTCTAAGAAGGATTTGATCTCCCATATGCTAATGGTGGGGACTCTGTGCTATGTGGATGGCTGCAAAAACCGCGGACCGCAGGGAGAGGGCCTGTCATTCTTTCGTTTTCCTCGGGACCCACGCATGTGAGTTGAAGGCAATTGTGATACCCCGTTCCTGTTCTCGATTGATGCCTCTCATCTAAATGATGGGGTATATAATTCAGCCGCTGGGAATGGGCAGTTTGCTGCAGGTCGGCAGATTTCGATGCCGTTTTTCAAAAATCATTGGCCGAATCTAACTAAGCCGACTAAGCTAACTAAGGAATTGGTTTATCTAGAGATATCATCAAAGCACCAATAGTGATGAGAAATTTTTCGCTTTATTATTTTTAGATTTAATTTTTAATTTTTAATTTTTTAGTATTATTTTCTTTAGTTGTCTTTGCATGATTTATCTAATTATTAGTTATTTTTAATGTGTATTGGCTATTTGGTCTCTGGTGTGTTCTCATTAACGGCAAAGGTGAAGAAGTTGAAGATTTGAGGAAGAAGAAATATAGAACTGAGTTGAAAGTCAGCGCTGCGAGTCTGTTTGCTTCTTGTGTGCATGTGAGTGTGACTGTTCATCCGCGCTGTTCCATCCAAGAATGCGAAAGCGCGAAAGTCAACCAGACGCCATGATGGACTCGTTGAGGCACGTCGCGGGGTTGCTCGTGTGACTTTGCTGTACACTTCGAAGCCGCTCACACTAGTGCCACTAAATAAGCTACGCTTCAGAGTAACGACACTTGGCCATATTGTGTCTTAAAATCATGGTTGCCAGTTATCTGAAGCTTTATGTGAGATCACAGGAAACGCTTTTGCGCCCTCCACAAATGTTTAAACAGTTCGCGACAGAGCCAAGCAGTATTACATTACCTTCCTAACATTGAATCTAATGCTGAGGAAGTCGCACTTTTGAATCATGACGATCGGCAGTTGTACCTGCTCTGCATACGAGCCAAAATGGCGGCGTCCACAACAATGTCGGGGAACGGAGTGCCGATACTCTAAGCGCAGCTAATTTAGTGACTCTAGCTCACACGACAGGTGAAACGCCCGTCACCCCGCGGGCACTTCCAACGGCTCGGTTGTAATGCGCTGACGGTATTGACACCACTACATAGGGTGCCTACATGTCTGTTTGTCTCAGGGTGAAGACATCCATTGTTGTCCTGAATGTGCCAGCGCGTCACGCTCTCGCGCACTCGGTGCGTGACTTGGGCGGTAAAATGGCGGCTATGCATTAGCCAAAGCTACGCGCTCGAGCTGAGTGACACCGGATTGCGCGCACTTCAAAATGCAGAAAAAAACTATTGGGCGGAAAAATGGCTAAACTATTGGGCGGAAAAATGGCTGAGATGTCACCACTCAACCAAAAGCGCGCGTGTGTATGTAGGCACTCTACCACTACAACGCTGACAACGCCACCAACGGCAAAGCTCATAACCAAGCCTGTCTTGCCACGTCACGGGTGCGGGGAGTCTTTTTTGTTGTTTTTGTTTGCGCCGGATATCCCATGACGCATCGCGCCCTCCGTTCGCTTCTCTTCGAGCGCTCGCTCGAGTGCACCGTTTGGAACGAAAAATATAGCCAATCGTTCAAAATACAAACGTGCGATTATGAATTACGGTTATTATCCGTCATGCTTGACCCATTTCCGAACGAAATTTGAATATTTCAATTTTTGTTTCCGTACCGCTTTAAGGGGCCATGAAATGATTTTTTAACTTCTTCTTCCTTAGCTTTAATCTTAAACTCAAAAGAGAACAGTGGAATCACGCGGTCGTGACATGCTAGGGCACCGGTGCGATGACATTCGCAAGTGCACTCATGTGCACTCACTGGCCACGAACGCGAATTCAAATATTCATGCTTACTTATTCAAATATTCGTCGACGAATTGATTGTTGACGAGCGCATACGTCCGAGTGAAGCAGTTTTCGTGTTAAATGCGTGAGCTGGGGTCGGCTGACGTCATTTTGGCTTTTGTAGGCATTGCAAAGACTATATTTAGAACCATACACACATGATGATAACATCATAGCACACGGACATTAACGAGCACAAAACGGGCCCAGCTACAAAAAAATAAATATTACACTCGTGAAAAATAATTATCTGTAACTTGTTAATTACAAAGACGAGCACACCTCTGAGCATATAAGTTTAATAGTATGTGTTGATGCATTGTTATAGAGCAGGTCATTTCATATACGTCATTTGGGCAAACGCCAGCTTGTCACTTGAAAAAAACAACAAAACAAAAAAAACACTGCGATCGAGTGCAAGCTATTGCAACGAAAGCACGTTTATCAAAGTCTTCAGAACTGTGAATTTGTAAAATCGTCGATTAGTACAAATGGTTAAATATCGCAGGCGCTTCCTCGCTTAAAGTTGCTGTGATTATTCGGTGACCCAGGGCTGAAACAACTTCCCCTAAGCCCTACACACGACGTATACCTTTCGTTTCGATTCTCAGAAATTCCAACAATCAAAGGAAGCTAGAAAATGCGAAAATGTTATCCTAAAAGCTATATCATAAAATCGTTGATTAGTACAAAACGTAAAGATCGCAGGAGCTTCCTCGCTAAAAGTTTCTGTGATTACGCGGTTACCTGGGGCAGAAACAACTTCCCCAAGGTCCAACATGCGACGCATACAATTCGCATCGATTCTCAGACATTCCAACGTTCACACAAGGCTAGGAGTATGCGAAAACTGCATGCAAAAAGTCTTATCGATCCTTGAACACATCCAGGAATCCGAGCACCACTACTGCGCAATCTTGCACAGAAAAGGTATAAAGTCTCATTCTTTCAGATCTTCACGCCATACCTGTGTGAGAGCACGAAGAAGTC